>JAYXIM010012594.1:0-33513 GCA_037575425.1 Anastrepha fraterculus | reverse complement strand
CTGTATATGTATATTGTTTTTAGATGGTTCCGTCACGGACTTTGAAAGAATTATATTTGGCAGATTTTATCTATAAATTGTGATATATTCCAAAAAATATTGGTAGATTTTTATTCAAAAAGGAATTGTTATTACTACATATGAAGGCAAGCCAGAAAGAGATATCGTTGTCTAAGGTTTTACTTTTTTGGATGTCTAGGAACCGGTAACCATTCACAGTTTGTATCGTTTCTCTGAGAGACGCAGTGGTTTCATTGGGACTTAGATGGGGGAACTTGAGTCTAAGCTAATGTTTCCCAATGACCTCCAGGCCTAAGTGGACCACCTTTAGACCAAAAAGTGATATACAAAAAAATAATCCAAATATCAAGAAGGATTTTCTCTATGGTTCGTCTACCCTTATAATGTGAACAGCCGTTTCTTGGCTGACCACAAAATTAGAAACGCGCAGTTTTTTCTTAAATTTTCTATATTTATCTTGGAGTTAGTGTTAAAGTAAGTATACTGAAAAAATTCATAGATTAGCTTTTCTAATTTTAGTTCATCTCAATTGTTAGAATGGGTAAGAAAAAGTCATGCTCCCCGAAATTGAGGGAGCTAAGTGAGTGTTACAAAAAGGAAAAAATTTCAATGTCGGCTATCGCGCAAAGGTTTGGCTGCTCCAAAAAAATGGTATTCGGAGCAATTCATTTGTACAAAAAAGCGAGGAACTTTGAAACCCCAGCCAGGAAGCCTAGACCTCGAAAAATAACTCCAGCGGATGATAGGCATATTTGTAGGACCAGCAAGAGCAACCCTTTTATGTCTTCGTATGATATAAAAGCCGAAGTTACAGAGCAATTTAACGTAGAAGTCTCCGCTCGGACGATTAGAAGGCGCTTACAAGAGGCGGGACTACGTGGGTGCATCTCACAAAAAAACCGCATGTGTCAAAAAAAAAATATTATAAAGCGGTTACGATTTGCTAAGGAAATGCTCAAAAAAGATTCAAGATTCTGGAATAGAGTTCTCTGGAGTGACGAATCGAAATTAAATTTATTCCAATCTGATGGAAAAACATATGCTTTGGACCCTAGGTATACTGTGAAAACAGTGAAACAGGGATCTATTATGGTCTGCATTGTGCGCATTGACGGAATCATAGACTAACATCAATATAAAAGCATTCTGGAAAATGTAATGGAACCATATCCCTTTGAGAACATGCCGGTTCACTACATTTTCCAGCATGACAAGGATCCAAAGCACACTTCACGGTTAGTAAAGCGTTGGCTTTTGGATCAAAATATTGATGTTTTGGACTGGCCACCGCAAAGTCCTGATCTCAACCCAATTGAGAACTTATGAGCAATTGTGAAACGAGATCTCAAGGACAAAAGTCCGAGAAATAATAATGAATTGTTTGAATTGGTGCAGCGAAGCTGGGAGAGCATATCTGTTGAAAGATGCCAAAATTTAATACAAAGCTTGCCGAGAAGATTGCAAAATGTTATAAAAAAATAAGGGTTATCCCACAAAATATTAAAATTATGCTAATTTTGTTGAACTTTTTGAAGATATTTTTAAGTTTTCCTTGACGTTTCTAATTATTTGACCAAGATGAATTTGTGTTTAGTATTATGTTTATTTTTTTTTTTTTAATTTAAGTTGATTAGGGGAATTTTCGATGGCAACATTACCGAAAAATTGCAGTTAATATCCCTTCTGAATGAAAAATTATGAAAATTTTAAAGAGAAGAACAAGATAGACTGAAAACAACAATTGCTTCATTAAAATTCTGGAGCAATATGATGAGCACAACTGGAGTAAGTACTTATAGCATTTCAGCCGGGATGGAGAGTGAACACAAATGGTTTGCGGAGGGCAAAAAGAAATACCCACAAATACAGCGCATTGCAGATCCACATACAAAAAACGTGACGAAGAAATACCACTTTTTAACTAACTCTTTCCATATTACTGCGAAGAACACTGCCCCCACTATTCAATCATTTGCAATGGTAAGAATTTACATGCCATATTATTCAGTATATTTTCGTAAATTTACAAGTTTTGATTTTAGAATTCAAGCCAGCTGCAAACGCCTTTACCTTCGTCACTGCCGTCACCGACAGTAATCGGACCGCCAGCGCCAGTTATGCCTCTAAATGAGGTTCCAGGGCCATCATTACCGCTGTCACCATTATCACCTACAGAGACCGGGCTGACATCACCGCTAGCTGCAGTTACAGGTCCATCCTCGTCGGCAACTAGAAAGAGGAAAAGAAATGGTCCATTGAAGCCGTTATGGAGCAGCAAAAGAATTCGTTAGAGAGTGTCATTGAGGACACGAAAGTCCTAAGAAATCAAATTGTTTCTGCTGTAGAACAAAATAATTCTGCATCAGCGAGTATAATTTCTCTCATGGAGAAATTAGTTGACAAGACCTACAAACGTTTTAATCTAACAAATTAATTGATAAGATTTAATTTTGAATATTTGCCTTTTTTAACGAATTCTATGAAATGTTATTTTTGTTTTCAGTGTATTTTAAGTTCTTGATGATCTCATATAATGAAGTAGTATAAATCTGTGATATTTGTATATGAATAATATCTAAATTAAGTAAGACTGCTGTTTATAAGTAGTATTAAGCTTTTGTGATACATATGTATGTACAGTGCCGCTCAACTGAATAGGTTTGACTTCTTTTTTAGACTTAGAACATAATATCTTCATAACGAGCACTCGGATTTAAACCAAATAAATTTTGTTAAGTAAAACGATCAATTATTTATCAAATGCAAAAGTTTGTTTTTTTTTCGCTTGGTTTTTATATTTTTTTTTTATTATATTTTCAGAAACATAGCTGAAAATTTACATTATTTTTGGCTCAAGTAAATAGGTTTGACCAACAAAACTATAAAAAATAATTATTCACAGCAATATTTCATGGCACTTGGTTACTTAAATAACAAAAGACACTATTTCTGCATTATTTAATATTTGGTATGACCACCCTTATTCTTAATTGCTTCAAACATTCGAGTTGATAAGGAATTGTAATATTTTTCAATTTCACTCCGTGAAATAGTTAATTTTTAATCGCTTCAAGCAGGGTCGCCGAGTCTTGAAATTGTCTTCCCCCTTCATACACTCTCCTGGATAAAAGTCCCCAAATGTTCTCGATAATATTTATGTCTGGGGAGTATGACAGCCACTCGAGCAAGTTGACATTCTGGTCCATTGTTTTGTAACCCGGGCTGTATGGATGGGGGCGTTGTCTTGTTAGTACGCCCATTGAATAGGTCCAAAAATTTCGGAAAACTGGGGAAAAGCTTTTTGGAGCACAGTCTTGTAGGCATTTGCATTCATCTTTGATGAAACTAACTGAAGCTTGCAAGTTCCATAAAATGATATGGCTCCCCAAACCATTACGCCTCCTGTACAGGAGTGATGACGACTCAAAAAACATTCCTCTTTTCGAATATCGTGAAAATAATAGTTGTACCCATCCGGACTGCCGAGATTGAACTTTTATTCGTCGGAGAAGACCACAGCCTTCCACTCCTTGTTCCATGTCATGTGATCCCGCGCAAATCGAAGTCGCGCTTCCTTCCGCGCATCAATGAGGGGAGGTTTTTTTTTATTTTTAATCTCTGTAAGTGTTTAGCACTCCGAATAACTCGTTTTACCGTTGCCAAACTAACTTTACTCCGCATTCATCCCTGGTTTTACTGGCAGAGAGGTGGGAATTTGAAGCAGTTCGAAGGATTAGTCGCCTCTCTGATGCCGTTGTAGCATACTTTTTTCCTCCTTTCATTTTTTCCCGTAATCGGCTTCATTACGAAGAAAATTGCTTACCACGTTTTGGCTTCGGCCAATCTTCTTTGCTATTTCATTATGTTTTAGGCCAGATTCAATATAGCCTTTAATTTGACCTTTTTCAAAATCGGTTAAAAATTTTCCCCGACCCATATTAAAAAAACAAATGGTAGCAATTACAGTAGGTTCTGTTTTTATGCGGTAGATACGTTCCGCAAGAAACAGCATAAAAAAAAACATCATAAAAAAAGCTACTAGTTCTATAGTAAAACTATAGATACGTTTCAAAAGCGCTAAAACCGCATAAATCTGAAATAATGTAATAAAGTCCATAAAAAAGGGCACTAGTCCCATATTACAACTATAGATACGTTCCATAGACCGCATGAGTCTGAAATAATTAAATAAAATCGCATGAACAAAATATTGTATTTTTGAAAATTATATCTTTATTTAAGAAACGTCAGAATCGAAAAATAAATTTAAGTCAGAAATAGAATCAGACAATACCCACATGTTGCGCGTTCGTTTAGGATTTGGCGTAAAATCACTTTCGTCACTTGAGGAAATGTACTCGTCTGATCTAGATAGTTATGCAGGCGGTTCCATACTTGTAGGGTTAGCATTTCTGATGTAATCTGTGATGAGTTTTTGCTTAGCTGGTTTAGAATCTTGTTTATATGTACAATTCCCGATAGGTCGACATGCATTTTGTAATTTAAAAAAAAACCGCACTATTTCAAAACCGCATAAAAAAAAGGCGCATAAAAACAGAACCTACTGTACTTTAAATTTAAGTAGACCAAAGAAATTATATGTTTTCAATCACGCAGTCAAGCAAAAAGTGAAGTCAAAGTTGTCAAACCTAATCTTCTTGTCCTAACCTAACCTAACCTAATCAGATGAGCAAAAAATAGACCACACATTTAGCGAATTTCACAATGAAAGCAAAATTGTGATTTACCGTTGCATAGAACCCGTTACATTTTTTTGTCATATTATGAGTAAACAAATGAATGAATCAAAACTAAAAAGAAAGAAGGAAAAAATGCCATAGGAACAAAAAGAGAAGAAAAAATAGAAGAAATAATTTTCAAACCTATTCAGTTGAGCGGCACTGTATGAATAATATTTGAATTAAAAAAGCTTGCTATTATGAGGAACGAAAATGTTTGTATTTCTTGTACTAGAATTAAAGTACTTTGCAGAATTTGTACTTACGAAAACTCAGAGCCATTTCTTTCCTAATAGCCGATGCCATTACGTCGTTTTCGCCGACTTCGCAGCCGGTAGTTAAAATACTTTTCCACATCTGGCTGGTTCGGTGAATATGGAAGAGGCTTCATCAAACACTTTCATGACATTTTTTTTCAATAACTCATTTCCAAAATGTACCAGTCGTTCTTCCTTCCACTGGACCCAATGTGAATGCACGTAAATTTCGATCGGCGGAAGAGCGGGAGAATAAGTGTAAATATTTTCAGAAGAATATGTCGAATAAACTTACCTATATTCACAACTCGCAAATAAAACAACCGCATATCAGCCTTTGTCTATACCAGCCTGCAACCTCTTTTCTTGACTCAATCTCTAATAATTCTTCAGAATGTGGAGGATATGAATTGATGCAGCCCGCAGAATTATCGCATACTACGCTGCGAAAATCCACAACTATCCCATAGTATTTCGCCCTACACCAAACAAACTTGCAGCATTGCGGTATTCAGCCGATGACCCTAGCGCGAGCAATGCAATAGCCACTCTTTTATGGAGTGGAATACAAGGTCTTATGTTGATATCTGCCTTCTCAATTCACTGATTCTTTTCAGATACTTTTCGGAAAGCATCTTTACTAAGGCGAAAGTTCTCCTTGAATCTGGCATCGTCCATTCTATGTACGACATGCTGCCATAATATGCCATTGCAACCATTCATGAGTATACGAGTATAATATGAATTACAATTCTACAAATTATATAATATTAAACTTACAATTTTTTAGATTTCTCGTTCTCTTTCCTGAGATGTTAGTTTGCACTAGCACCTTCTACATTTCATTAATTGTTTTGATATTGTGGAGCAGTTTGAGAAATAGCAATTCAAGATTGCTGTTAAATAAATAATTACTTTATAGTATACCCGTATTTGTCACTAGCAATTAATCTTTTACTGACCAAACTATCCAATAAACAAATCAGCTGTTCACTAATCCGCATAACAATCACCTGTCACACCATAATTTTAATCAGAATTAAATGCGCCGGTAATCCCGATTATCGCCGACGTCTGTCTAGGCTATTAGAATTCATAGTAGATAGCGCATAGTGGCATAGTTACATTTGTAAACAATAATGTATTGGTATTTCATTTCATAACTGGCTGATGCCATGATGAAGCATTGTCTTGAAATCGTTTTTAAGTAAGCATTATAAATTAGATAAATAAGGGGCATAATGCAAGACTCAAATCTAGTTCTGTTGTTGAATTCAAAATATGTAGTTTGTTCTTTCACCCTTAAGCTGCAGGTAAGGCAAATAATATTTTGTACCCTTATTTCTGAGACAACTTTCTGCCGGTGTACCAGGTTAGGTTAGGTTAGTAATGGTTGCCCAGAGAGTGGGCCCACTTGGACAAAAGAAGTTTGGTTCATCCTTTGTGGTACCATTGCAAGAGGAAAAAAGAGCTGAAGGAAAAAACGATAGGACGGAAAGGAGAGGGACGGAGAGAGTTGAATATATGTGGACTATAAACGGTGACTAATTAGCGGTTTTGTTAGCCTTTTTATGCTGCTGATGTAAGTCATGAGATTTTTGATATCAAGACCTGCTACATCAGCAGGCAAAGAGATGAGAACCAGGAGCTTAATTTTTAGCCTGCGAAAGCAGGGCAGCTAAGAAGCAGGTGCAGAGATGATTCCACCTCATCCTCCCTACAGCTGACGCAAAGAGGAATCGAATTAATTCCGAGTCTCACGGCATGTATACCCCACGGATAGTGCCCCGTGAGGATGCCCACGAAATTTGAAAGATGAGATTTTGTCATCCTCAGAATATCCCTCGAACGCCTCCTATCCAAACGTGGCCAGAAGGACTTCGCGACCTTACACGTTCGTGTACTTGTCCAGCGCTCGCTGAGTTGGTACAAAGCCCATCCTTCCAGGAGTAGAGCGCAGGTTGTCAATAGGATCTCGATAATCTCCTTTCGCGGGCACACTGCCTCACAGGTCCCTTGTCGGGCCAGCTCGTCGGCCTCGCAGTTTCCAGCAATGTCACTATGACCAGGTACCGAAATTATACTTATGTCGAAGAATTCTGATGCAATCGAGAGAGAGACCAGGCATTCCCTGACCAGTTTCGAATGGAGTAAATATTTCACGAGAATTTTATACAATATATAAGATATATATATATATATATCCGTAGCACCGCAAGTTTTGCTGCTTGTGGTAACATGCAAACTGATGAAGCCGAGTGAGTCTAAATAACGCATCAATGGAAAATTTAAAAACCTTTATTTCTAGCGATAAGCTGATTCTACAGGGATTCACGTTTTGCAAGAAATAGAATTTCCCAACGAGTTATAATAGGAAGAATAGTCGGATAGTCTTCTTCGAATACCTTGCAGGCTTCATTAAAAGAAAACTGCGATCGACGGAACATGATTCCAAAGATTTATCCTTCGCATAGGTCGATGAAGGGTACAAAGCACGTAAATGGCAGTGCCGACGTCAAAAAGTTCCTTATTAAAACAAGAACGTTGCAATTAATTAAAAATTGAGTCAAATTAATATAAAATAAAGCAAATAATTAAAAACCCCCTTTAAATATAATAATACAACTGTGGGCAAAAAGTAAGGTGAATTTGGTTGTAAAATGAAAAATCTTTATTTATTCTTGTAAATAATCCCTTCAAAATAATCCCCTCTCGATGAAATATACTTATGCCAATGATTTTTCCAATCCCCTTCTTCATTCTGGTCTTTTTAGACGAATTGCTTCACGTAAACGACGCATAACGCTCAAATAATGTTCCTTATTAACAGTTTGGCCAGGTGGAAGGAATTCATAGTGCACCACACCACGAAAATCGAAAAAAACTGCCATCATGACCTTTATTTTTGAACGACTTTGACGTGCTCTTTTCGGTCTGGCCTCGCCTTTAGCACGATATTCGCTTGATTGGTCGGTTGGTTCAGGGTCGTAAGCATAAGTCCAAGTCTCATCTCCCGTAATGATGCATTTGAGCTTGTCCTGATAGTCTGAAAGCAATGTTTCACACACATCAACGCGACGACTTTTTTTCCAAGAAATTGAGAGTTTTCGGTACCAAACGAGATTTGACTTTTCGTAGGCCCAAATGGTCTTTCAAAATGGTTTTCACAGATCCTTCTGATATTCCGCTCATATCAGTAAGGTCTTTAACAGGCAACCGACGATTTTTGAGCACTAACTCCTTCACTTTATTGACGTGTTGGTCATCTGTTGACGTCGATGGTCGTCCGGAGCGCTCCAAGTCATCAACACGTTCTCGACCCTCTTTGAAGTCTTTGTACGAGTACTACTTATAAACATTTTTCTGCGACATGGTCGAATCACCAAATGCCATCTGCAACATGCTAAACGTTTCCGCAGCCGAAATTTCATTCCGCAAACAAAATTTGATGGCACTTCTCTGCTCAATCAAATCAGACATTGTAAAAATCGAAAAATGCACTCTTGGTCGTTTGGTAAACACAAGCGTAAATATATTACTGATAATGACATTCACATGAAAGTTGGCCCAGATGTTATTAACAGTGCTGCCAACTCATGAAAAAATAACTAGAGCGAAATTTTAATCCCGCGAAGTTTGACAAATAAATTCATCTTACTTTTTACCCACAGTAGAAATTATTTAAAAGAAGTAAAAGTAGTTAGTAATGTAAGAAGAATCGTCACTTGAGGATCAAAACTACAACTTACATGGGCAAAGTAAGGTGCAAGTATGTTCAATTTTTTGTTTTGATGTCCAAGCTCACGGTGCACAACTTTAATGGTTGTAACTGTGTTCTCCACAACATGCACTTGCTCAGCCATTGAGTTTTGTCCTTCCAAGTTAATTATTATTTCCAAGAAGAAGCTGTAGTTTGCGTTAATATTGATAGCTACAACAGAAATTGAAGCTACTGATTTTTTGCCTTCAATATTGAAATTAACAAAACACTGATGAATACGAAATTAAAAATGGATTGAAGACAAAATGTGTAAAAGTATACGGTAACAACCAACAAAACAAAAAAAATCGCAATTTCGCGATCGGTTTTAAATATAAAAACTGCTTCTTAATAATTTTTTTTGTTTTAGTATCATATTTGGCAATTTCTGCTATAAATTCTATTTGTACGTATGTACAAGTATATTAATTATACATATAAATACGTACTTATGTAGATTGTAATAGATTTACATTGCCCATAAAATGATAGTTCTAATTAATTTTTTCGCAATTTGTTTCTTTTTAAATAAAAATAAAATATTTGCTACTATTACTAAAAGGGATTAAATTTGTTCTACTTTCTTCACCCTTTTTAAAGGCAACCTTTTGTATGGAAACAATCAAATTCCAGTTTAAACGCTATTTCCATCAAACACGCATTGGAAACATTTGACTTAAAGCAACAAAAGTTGCCCTGTAAGAACGCGGTTTTACTAATACTCATTAACTGCTTTCAAACATATGTACATATGTAACTTTTGGCAATTTTTTCATAAGGAATATTCCAATATTGACTATCTACGAGTGGCCGTGAGTGATGTTTGCCGTCGTTGAGAAAAACTGGTATATGCGAGTTAAGGGAGATGCAGTGCGAATCTACAGCTATGGCTGCGGCTATTAATGTATTTTGCTTTTGTATTCGCAAGGCTTAGAAATTTAGCTTTGGACGACACACGCACGTAGGGGCATAAAAAGCTTGACCTGTGTGTGCGGTTTTATTTGCATTCATACGAATTAGCCTAGTTTTGTTGGAAGTTTGAAATACAAATACAATATGTATATAAGGAGTAAGAATAATTGTAAAGTTACTCTTAAATTGACAAAATTAATTAATTCGAGTCCACGGTTATTTTTAAAAATACAACCAATAAAATAAAATATTAATTGGCGCCCGAGCAGGGACCGGTAAAAATCCGCGAAAGTGAAAGTGTTAAATCGAAAGTTAATACGTGCGAAAGCGACTAGTGTATCGCGACGTTTAATCAGGTTCTATTGTGGCCAAACACTTAACAAGAAAAATTAGCTGTAGCACCAGCGAAAACGGAAACCGGTCAAGGTGCAGGAATCGAGGCCCCCAGTAGCTGAAGTAAAAAGGCCGCCTGTCACCGAGGATGTCACCAAGGATCCTGATAATTATGTAAGAATAGTTATTAAGAATTGTAAAAATTTGTTTGAAAATAGAGCGGTATATTGTTCGATCAATACCCTAGGGCAGGGATCTTCAAACTACAGCCCGCGGACCAAATCCGGCCCGCTAGTGGCATCCATCCGGCCCGCAACAGCTTAAGACTAGTATCATCAATATGACCCACGACAGCTAATGTTTTACTGTTGTTACTATTGCTGTTATAATTTTCGTGGAGGAGAATGAAAACACAATGAAATTTTTACAAGAAGCGAATGCTTGCTAATTTTTATGTGCGCCTGGTGCGGTAAATTTGAATAAACCGATTTTGCTGGCGTTTCGTCTGTCAACTTGTCTGTCAGACCGACTAACGGACTGACTATTCCCTTGTGCCTACCCCCTGTAACCCCTGTCCCATTGTAGGATTTTGGATGGCAGAAATTTAAGAAAAATAGAAATATTTTGCCTAAAATTGTTTCAGACATTCGTTGCCAAATTTCTAGACATCCTCCATTCATAAATTTATTTCTGTTGCCTTCAGAAGAAAAAAAAAACAATAAAAAATTTCCTAAATATGCCACCTGTTGTGGATAGCTGAAATGGATATGACGTAGTATAGTATATAGTAGCACTACTTGCCACTAGATGCCTGTTTGCTTAGGTGTGCAGAAAAATTAAAATTGTTTTGGCCGTTGGAACATTCCGAAAAAATTCTTATGGCCCTAGGGTTTCAAAGTTGCGAGACCCCTGACCCTAAGGCTTCAAAGTTTGCAGACCCCTGCCCTAGAGTGAAATAAAATAAAACTATTATAACATTTGCAAAATAGAAAACTAAACAAATATTTAAAAGCAATGGGAAAAATTTAAAGTCGGCTTGTACAGCCAATAACCTACTAAACTAAAAATTTATAATATAACTTAACTCTGCGACTCCCAACACTAGGGACCCTCCAGAGTAGAAAATCCCTCCTACCAGTTGTGAACAACAATCCCGAACTAGATCAATTGATAGCTACCATTGAGACTAGGGTAATTAGGCAAGAAGGACGGCAACACCTACAGTCGACAATATAATGTGACAGCATACAGATTTATTATCGTTAGAAATTCTAAAAGAATTACACCTTAACAACACGGAGCGAATTGATTTTTTGAAAAAGACGACATTTTCTATTAGAACACTTACAATTGTAATAATCCTAGCTTTGGTGGGCATATCAAGTATTCTCCACAGACGATTGAATACATTGAAAATAAGCAAGAATTTCCATCTGAGATAAATACGACAACTCTATTCAGTAATGGCAACAAACCCCCGGCCTTTGTTAAATTCAGCGATCTACCTTACTTTTATTGACCGAGGGCCATCATTTTGAGAGGGAGATAGTTAGCACGTCTAATGTTGCAACAGCGGGAACACTGCAAAATAAGGCATCAAATATCATATTGCGATTGTATCCCACGGGTTAACGACATCACACGCACAACATTAACAGATAACTCTGCGTTCACGGTTTTTTTTTTAAATACATCCAATAAAATAAAATATTAACTTATACTATCCGTAGATAAAAACTGTTTTTGCATTTGTTAGGCAAGAATTCGATCATTTGGGTATTTACTGTTGAATTCTAGTATGTAGGTATGACAAGGCGATGCATTTTGAGGTAGATGGTAATAATCTAGGATTATTTTATAATCTCACATTTGGTCAGAGATATTTTGTGTGGGTAATCTAGCTTTTTAATGTCTCTAAGCACCTTTTTTTGCTGGTGTTGTATGATTTCGCTGTTTGAAGCAACGGAACGTCCCACAATTGAAAGCCGAATGTCCTTATCGGCTTAAAACTTGATTGTAAATAAGTAATTTGTTTCACATTGACAGTTTAGAGCTTTTGCCAATCAACCATTTAAGCTTTTTTGATTTTACATCATATATATTATATATTTGAATTTCAAGCATGCATTCATCATCGAAGTTAGTTTTACTAATGCTTTAGGTGATACATTTTTTAGCAGACTGTGATTAAGTTATATCCTAGACATTTCTTTAATTTAGGTTTGAAATTTCCTTGGTGACATCATCAATGGTAAAATTTTCAATTTTAAAAGATTCTTGGACAGTGGGAGGAGGCAACTGCTTTCCTTTTCATGTGGTTCAAAGATGTTTAGAAGGTGTTGTGCGAATAACTCAACCTTATCCAGATCGCGTTTTGCCCATACATAATTACCAATAAGATGATTGATTGGGGGATGGTGAGGTTGCATATAAGCGATAGTTTTCTGGAGTCAATAATCCGAAGTTTTCTGTGCAACATCAGTTTTCACACCACTGGGTGTAATCAAATATGCAATATTCTCAAAATAGAATTCCCACGACTCGCGGAACGTAGATGGAGAGATAAGACAACACGCAAAGTTAGTAGAACGTTATGGCACTCTTATAACCACAAACAAACGTCAGCATTGACAAACATGAAACTGTGGGCTCACGGCAGTGATAACTGGCTTCTGGTCCATAGGAGAGCAGGCAAAAAGATCTTCCACTTCCTCTGTGAATGCCCTGCCCTATAGAAGGCGAGGATGTTAACCCTTACAAATCTCTTTTTTGAAACCTCGAAGAGCTGGTGTAAGGTTTTTCGAACGCATAGAATGGATATAGTCGGCAACAAAATGGTGCGGAAGCACTAATTGGATTCTTAGTGAATCCCCACTTCAGTGAAAATATACATGTACATGATTTTTCTCTAGATTAATGTATTTTCAGGTTTTGCTAAGCCCGAATAAACTTTCAAGTATTAATTACACTTTTATGATTTTCCAATACCCAGATAAAAACTGTAGAGCTTGTTTTTCAAAATAGTATAATATTATATTTATATTTTGTTGAAACCTTGTTTTCTTTTTAGAAAAAGAAACAATTTAATTAATATCAAAAGGAAATAGTTATCCAAATTCTTTTCTACGCGGAAATTGCACAACGTTTTTCGGAATTTTTTTCGACAGCATACGCGTTATGTTATTTAGGGAAAACCTCAATTGACTATGCAGTTGAAGTTATGTAATATTAATACAGGGTTGCCCATATTCGACGGACCCATGTGTTTGTTGGGCCCATTCTAATCGACGAGGCTTGTCCGCAGGCAACAATCTTTGCAGACGCACTTTTCACATTATTTAATTTTTTATACGCACGTTGAGTTTTCATAATTGACTTCTTTTGTTGAATGTAAATTTCAACAATTTGGGAGCGCTCGCGTGGCGTATACTGTTCCATAGTAAAAATTTGCTTGGACTGACGCTTCCAACGCGGTATGTCATTAAGCGATCTGACGTCTCTGTCAGAAGATACAGGGTTGCCAGATGGGTCCGTCGAGTATTGGCTACCCTGTATACTAATAGAAGCCTTTCAAAATGTACATAAGTATGTAAATTTAACAAACTAGTTTCTGAAAACCTGATAGCTGCGTAAAGATGGGGATCGAGGGAGACTTTGTTTTTAGCATTATTTTTTTAGCATATTTTCAAAACCGGGAATGGCCTGCATTTTTTAGAACTTCGGTAAAAAATTTTGTCTTAAAAAAAGTATTTCTTAAAAAACTGTTTTCCTTTTAAGCAAGATGTAGTGGAAGTCAATAATTTATAATCCCCTTCCCAATGTAGAAACCAACCGTCAGCTGGTCCAGTAGCGGGGGATACGCAGCCGACCATCATTATTATATTTTCACATGTGTCCAAAATTTTCAATCGGCATAAAGTAGTTTTACTTTTCCATTTCTTTACAAGTTCACCTGTTCAGCTGACGTGTTTTCCCCCTTCTACCGCGCAGCTGACTATTTTTTTTTATTCTACTAAATGTCAACAATACACGAAAAAAAATTCAGCCGGTATAAAATGAGTTGGTAGAAATTTTTTTTCGTCACGTTTCGTACCCTCCCACAATCACACCCACCGCGGGTGCGCCAGCTGACGTTCACTTTCGTTATTCATGAAAGCTAAATCACAAGTATAGTCAAGAATTTAAGGGTATAAAAACGCAGTCCAAAATCGACCCCTGACTCCCCGACTATAAAGGTTTGCTCACTAGTGGCATTCGATTTTTGACACTCCCTTACAAAAGGTTGTATTTAAAAAGGTGAATAAAGTGGGAAATATTAAATATTTTTTGGTAAAAACGGTAGCAAAAAAGTATTTTCTTACTTAAATGGAAAAAAACTGCGAATGGTTTAAAAAATTAATTTTAATTAATATTTGAATGTAAATAATGGTACAAATAGAATTTATTCACGGAAATTGCCAAGTCTAATATTAAAACAAGAAATTATTTCTCTTAATCCAAGATTTTATTTTGTGAATTAATTTTTAAATTTAAAACCGATCTCCAAGTTGCGAAGTTTCGCCAATATGAAACTATAATATTTTGTTAAAAATGAATAAATAATTGGCACGTACAATTCTGTTAGGTGCTTGGGAGAGATCCTCCTCCTATTTGTAGCGCGCGTTCCACAAATGGAAGAACCTACAGTTTTAAGCCGATTCCGGTAGATGGTTTTTTATGCGAAGCTTTTTCATGGTGGTACTGTGCTTTGCTAAGCCTCCGCTAAACACTTCATCCATCCATGAGAAGGTGGGCTCATTGGAAACAAGTTCTGTCAATCCCAACTTTTTTATAATGAGCTCTGCAATGCTATCGATTGCGTCGGGACTATCCAATTATTCTCCCTGCCGTAACTCTTTAGCAAACTCTAGCTCTTTGCAAAACATGAATTCCGTCTAAATCACCACAGAAATAAAGCTTAGTAAATTCTCCACTCATCGATCTCGGATTGCGTCAATTACTCTATCATGTTCTGATTTAAGCGGTATGTATTTCATGTCATACTACCATAGTCCTGACCATACCGATGAAAACTCTTTAGCGAGTTGTTGCTCGTAAGCAGACCATTTTGAAAATGAAATGTGTTTTCTACAAATTCTACTTTTCCTCCACTTTTACTCAAAATTTCTAGAGCTAGCAACCCAGTTTCTTGCTAAGGGAGCCGATTTGTCAAAAGAGAACGAGAAATCTGCTTACTGAGCAAACCTTTTATCATTGAATCATGCTGTGCGGGCTGAGCCCGTGCATCAGCTGTGCGAGAAAATTAAGTGTTTTTTTAATATTTACATGAATAAATAAAACTAATTTAATTTAAAAAAGCATCATAATTTAATATCTATAATAGAAAGAGCTGTCTTCTGCACAACTATGCTCAGCTTTCGAAAATAACACTCACAAAGGAGAGTTAATGTACCACTACTTTCCAACAGCGATACATCTTCAGAAAACCTTCTTTAACTATCATACAAATAATATTTGTACGCTAAAAAAAACGGCTGAAAGTTTATGAATATACGTTTAGTCTATATAAATCACCTGGTGGGGTCTACCACTGTACACTCCAGCAGGAGTTCAAATATCTGATCTTGCCTAAACTACGAGTATATAGAGAATTTTTTCTACTGGAGAAAATACTGGAGCAGCTCATTAGAGAGGTAAATATATAAAACTGACCTCTGTGCATGAAACTGTGTGCCCATCAGTTGGAAACTATGTATATACAACACATCTAGCAGTGCCATGAGAACTGGGGATCACGGTTAACAACAACTAAAGGTCGGGAACTATGGAAAGCAGCACAAAAATGTGGATGCGAAGTATTTTTCATATTCATGACACTTGATGGTGAAATCAGAATCATTGGAAACAATTGATATCTCTCAAGCAAACTCACAGATCGGGCATTTTGTAAAACCAAGCTGGACTGGACACCTTCACAAATTCAGGAATGTCGACGAGTTTGAATTTGAAAGCAAAACAGCTAACCTGACCTGAATAGTAGATTGAACAAGTTGCATGGTTAAGTACTCCACTGACTGAGCGAACTATTGATCGACACAGATATCCATTAGATATAATTGAATTAATAAAAGGGAAAAAAAGAGAAAAAGATAGTAGGCAATCAGGTGATGACGTCGCCAAGGAAATTTCAAACTTAAAAGTAAAGAAAAGCCCAGGATATGACTTAATAACAGCCGATCTTTTAAAAAGTATTGTATATCACCTAAAGCATTAATAAAACTCACTTCAATGATGAATGCATGCTTGAAATTCAAAAACATATATACCAATGCACTGGAAGATTTCTTAAATTAAAGTGATTGCAAAGCCGAGGAAAAATCTAATGAGGTCATATCCTTCCGCCCAATAGCATTACTTCCAGTTATCGGAAAGCTATTTTAAAAAATTATTTTCCAAACGCCTAAAGCAAATAAGAGAATACAGTCAACTAATATCTTCTCACCAATTTGGTTTTCGAGAAAAACATTCCACGATTGATCAAATACATCACTTAGTATACACCATTGAGTAATAATACGTTCACATGTATGTAAGTAGATGATCTACCTTTTCGTGCTTAATTCCCAATCCGTTATTAAAAAGCGAGATTTCCCATACAAAATTTCTCTCCCAAAATCTAAGATTATAAAAAAATCCTAGATAATAACCATAACATACAACCCTGTGCTTTCCATGTAATATAAAGTTTTTTTTTTTGGGCGTGAAAAGAAAAACGTCAAAGTAAAAACTAAATAAAATGGATGCCGGCAAAGAAAACAGGTTTGTAGATATAAATCTAATAAAATTTTTGTTAGGTATTATTAACTATGCAATCTTATAACAGAAAAAACGTGTGCCCATAAACGATTTGTCCTCTTATTATTTATTATAAAATGTAATATGGAATTTCGCATGCGTATTGCTGCCATCATTTTTTGCAACCTCAGTAGACTTCGTTTAAGGATTTCGTCCAACTGTTTATTATTAGCAGCCAATTGGGCAATTAAATTCTCTTCTAGCTATGCCTTCTCCTTGTATTTTCTTCATATCGTTAATGATAGTTAAATAAACCAAAAACACCGAAATACTCCAACAAAATAATTTCTATAAGGAAAAACTTTCACAACAGTCTGACAGCTGATTGCCAATTTTGCGGGTAATCTGCCATATGTGAAAGAGTAGATAAATTTTGTGGATTTATTGGTAATTAATACACATCTGAACGTAATTTAAGCTATAGAAAACAACCAAGTTTGTTCAACATTATTTCTTGATGTAGTCCAGGCATTCGATAAAATGTGGCATGAATGTCTGATCTGCAAACTAAAAACGATGCTGTTATATCAAAACACCGAGTTGATCGAATCATATATTGCTCATAGGTATGTTAGAGTAAAACAGAATCAGGCTTACTCAAACATTAAAAAAATCGAAGCGGGCGTACCTTAAGGCAATATTGTAGGATCAGTAGTATATTAACTCTACACAGCAGGCTTACCAGTTTGTACTACTCGTACAAGCAGAGTAGCCACATTTGCTGATGGTACATGTACCTATATACTATCTGTTGGCGACAACGAGCACGATTCAAACAGAAAGTTACAACCATCGGTAGATGAAATTATTATGTGGACTGAAACTTCGAACATTAAACTAAATGAAATTGGGACACCTTCACTTCACAAGTAAGAAGATTACTTATGCATATCCCGGTGAAAATATCCCCCTTACAGTGAACCTTATTCAGTTTTTACACTGTAATTGTTTCCAGGAAAACCCGTGTAAAAAACTGATCGTATGCAAAATAGGTGATTGGTTCCTTATCTAGGTGATTGGTTTATTACCTATTGAAATTAGTGAAAAACAAGGATTTTTTAAAAACAACTTTTCAGGTTTATTTTATCAAATCACATATAAATAGAATGTGTTTTTCACCAGCATAGTTATTAAAAAAAGATATGTTAAAAAAAATGTATGTCAAGTTCAGGAACTAAAAACAATTATGTTGTTAACAAAATTAATAGATTATTCAATTTTTAAGGTAAAAAAATTAAAATGATAATCATAAATACGGGAACATAAATTCGCTTGCATCGAATGCGTATAAAATTACTATCAAAGCGGAAATAATTTTGAACTGCACTTTCTCTTGCTCGTTCGGAATCTACATTTTTAACAGTGAACTTTGTTATGAGCCGTTGTTCGCCAATTGTTGCTACCTCTTTGTATAATTCTTTGTAACGAGCCATACAAGAATTCAGCTCACGTTGGAGTTGTGCAGCTCTTTCGACATTGGGATCGTTTATGACGAAGTTGTATCCTAATTTGTTTGCAAGTTGAAGTCCTTCTTGGATTAAATTTGGAATAAGTTTAATAGGTTCTTCACTATCGCTGCTTTCTATAGCATCAGCATTCTGTGTAATAGCAAAATGTAATATTTCGTCTTTGCTAAGAACTTTATCAACCAGCAGTTCATCAATGTCATCGAATACCAAGTCATCAAAACCCTTCCCACCAACAGTATGTGCCAAAGAAATTATATTGCGATATTCGTTTGTATTTGGATCCACATGATTTTTACTTTTAACACATTCTGGCCAAATTAATCTCCAACATGCGTTTAAGGTTGATGGTCGTAAATCTGATAATGCTAATACATGCATTACGCAATCTTTAATATTAAACTCAATTAAACTAAACTCTTTAATAGCAATCACTGTAAGAGTTTTATCCTTATCCAAAGTGTCCAAAATGTACTGGAATGTTGGTTTGATGTAGTAAGTTTTAAATGTTGCGATAATCCCTTGGTCCAGTTGGATTAGGAATGTGGTATTCGGTGGCAGGAATAAAACTTGTACATTTTCGTTTTCCAATTGAGGGGTGCATGGTCTACCAACATAAGAACTTTAAATTCTAAGCCTTTTTGATTCATATATTGTATTTCCCAGTTTCCGGCACAAAATATTTAATGAACCCTTCTGTGAAAACTGAAGTTGTCAGCCATGCTTTTTTATTGCCATCCAATTGACCGGCAATGTATGTATAAACATTGACTCCTTTCATTGCTCGAGGCTTAAGGGGGGAAGTACCTTTAGAGGGCCGAAAAAAACCAGTTTTTCGTGATTTATTTTTGGGAAAATGAAAACAGTGCACATGAAATTAATATGATATATATTTAGGGCAATGCTCCAAGAAGAAAAAAGCGTATTTAACATTATTATAAATAAGCAATTAATTGAGTTATGGCGGTTCACGTAAATCGTGTCGCCGCTGACATCGAATTCGGCGTAAGCGATCCTGACCGCAACTTTCATCTGAAATCATAAAATCAAACATTATTTTACTCAGGAGGGTTTTTTATCCTAGATAGACTACAATCTCTAGCAAATTCGAAGATTAACCATTAAAATGAGGCTTCAAAAAAAACTTTTGGTTTTTTTTGCAAAAATTTTCAAACATTTTTGTGTTAAAAAGTATCTAAAAATTATTTTTTCTTTTCGTCCGTAGTCTATCTAGAGTAGATTTTTATGCCCTTTAAAATTAAACCTTGATGAAGAAAATTGGTTCAATACTTTTTCCGTAATCACTTACGCCAATTTGAAAAACATGGTTTCGAGAAAACGCCGTTTAAAGTTCGCGGTCAAGGCTCGGTCGGCTCGGCGCGCGCCACTTTCAAGTGGCATATCTTCCATAATATTCAAGATCGGCTTTTGAAATTTTGCAATAATATTCTTAGAGCATATACCTATCGGTTAAGACAATAAAAAAAAAATCGATTTTTTGAAACGTCTAAAGGTACTTCCCCCCTTAAGTTACCCAATAATAAGCAGGCGCTTTAATATCCGATCTCCAGAGGCGTTACTGCAAAATAAAAATGTGACTCGATCTTTCTCAGCTGTACTACCACCATCACTTGCTTGCGATTTGGCCACGTATGTCTTCTCGGCATTTTTTTCCAAAAAATACCAGTTTCGTCGGCATTAAAAACCTGATCTGAATTGTATGCACCTTCGGCAATTATTTTTTTAAGTTTTAGTGGAAATTCTTTGGCAGCTTTCTGATCACCAGAAGCAATCTCGCCCTATATTCTCGCATGCCTTGTGAGAAATCCTGTCAACCTGTGCTTGCAGAAAATAAGTAGCTATTTTCAGGAGTTGATTGAGGAGAGGTAGACGGTGGTTCGTTTTTTATCATTTTATAAAATCTTAATGCTTGCTGTTTGATATGGTTTCCGTCCACTGGAATCCGTTTTTGTGCATTGTCCTCAAGCCATTTAACGTTGAAAAATCAAATTTGCCTATAAAAAAATCCTTTAGGAAACAAGTCTGATTGCATGGATGGTTCAGAAATTATTAACACATTCTAGTTGCTGTCACAAATAAATTTGATTGTGTGCACGAAAAGAGAATTCCCCTAAAAAAATTTAAGCCCAAAAAATTTTGAATTTCATGTTAAATCAAACCATAGTAATACTACTAAATACTCGGGAATGACATTGGATACGAAACTAAAATAGAAGGAACATGTCCAAATAAAAGCTAATGAAATTGGCATAAAAAAACTTAAGTGGTTGATTGGCAGAAACTCTAAACTGTAAATACAAAACAAATCACTTATTTACAATCAAGTTTTAAAGCCGCTAAGGACATACGGCGTTCAATTGTGGGACGTAGCGCTGCTTCAAACATCAAAATCATACTACTTTACTTTTTATGAGAATAGCAGAACCGGCATGGGCTTTTTTATCGAGGTGCATTATGTGATATAGCTTGTAATTTGGGATTCGAAAAAAGCTTTTATCAGTAAAGTGAGTTTCCGCGATCAGGAGAATATCAATGTTGTGTGATTTCAGCAGATTTTTTAGTTCCGATTGTATGTTTTGATAGGCCATTGGCATTCCAGATGAGGATATTCATGGGTTTGAAGGGCTTAATTTTGGAGTCATGAGAGCAACAAGCAGATTCATCATTGATGAGACTTATTGTAAGACTTGATTGAGAAGCGCGATCATTTTGCGGTTTCAGTTGAGGACTCTGATGTTTCTTTGGGCTGAGGGAACGAAGGAGCGTTTGTATTGCGTGGAACATTTTTTACAACTTGTGAGTATGAGAGTGAGTTTGGGCCGTGTCCGGGAGATTGGGTGACAGTAATTGAACTGATTGAGCTTTGTTGCTGAGCGACGGGAGTAATGTTTTCATCCGTTTTTCACAATGGTGGATATTTGAGTTTTTGAAGGTTCTTATATATCATACAGTTACCGCAGTGAGGAATTTCGCGTTTTGGACGTGGGGGCTTAAAAACAATTTTTGTGTTGAATAAATATGATAAATATGAATGTGTTGAAATATGAACATTAGGAGAGGCTTTTTTGTATTACTGTGCTTGATGTTGAAGATATTGAAGATATTTAAGCTGTGTGACCAAGCTCTTTTAGTTCTTCTAAAATTTCTTGCGTGCGTATGGAAGAATGCATATTTTTTAGTATGACTTAAAAGGTTCTCTCCTCTTTGGGATTATATATATATATATAATTGCGCGTACACACTTTCTGGGTGCGAGCTTCTCCTCCTATGTATGGTGTGCGTCTTGATGTTGTTTCACAAATGGAGGGACCTACAGTTTCAAGCCGATTGCGAAGGCAGATAATTTTTTTTTTAGGAGCTTTTTCATGGCAAAAATACACTCGATGGTTTGCCATTGCCTGCCGAGGGGCGATCGACTTTTTCTTCATTTTGATATTTCACCGAGATTCGAACTTACGTTCTCTCGAAATTCCGAATGGTAGTCACGAACCAACTCATTGGCTACACCGGCCGCCATAAACGTATAAAATTCGGTGTTTTTCTGGTCTAGTATGGATACAATGTTCTTATGATTTGGGAGAAGCTTGTATTCTACTGTTTATAAGTTTTAGATCGTAAGAGCCAGAGCCTGCTTAGAGCTTCCTCAACGGTGAGATATTGTTAACTTTATCAACAAATATTGATGGGGACTTATTGGTTTTTTCTTGGGGTGTAGTGTTAGGTTCTTCTTCATGAACTTCCAAAGCAGAAAAACTGTTTTCAGAGGGTTCAGCGTTACCGAGCTAGTAGTCGTCCAGTTTGGCTTGCCTTTGCTTAAGCTTACCTGGGCTATCGCGAAATCTGCTTTTGGTTCGAAAATTTTCCCATAGTTAGCTGGTGGACTCTTGCTGTTGATTAAAAAGTAATTGTAGTTGTTGCTGTGGCTGGTGAATCTGCTCCTGTATGCTTGGCTTTATATTATTTTGGTCTATTTGTTAGTTTTGGATTGAGTTAGAGTTGGGGGTAAGGTGTTGGGCACTCCATGTGTTTGGGAGAGCTATTGGGTTCGCCTGTTGTTGCTTCTGTTACGCAATTTGTCGTTATTATGGCTGTTCTTGTGCTAAGTGTTTTTTGAGATGTTTATTTCTTTATATTGTATGTATATGTATATGTAATTGGTTCTGCATCTGTGGTTGTGATTGGTTTACATCGCCTACATCAGAGTGCGAGTGATCAATAGGCATTTATTAATTTTTCGGTTGTTTTTGTTTAAGTTATTTTTTTTATATTTTTTAGCTGTAAAATATCCTTTGGCAACCCTAACCAAATAATATTCAGCATAAAATTATGATATAGTGTTTTAATATCTGTGTGTTCGATATCGATATTTAATTGATGCAATGTATACAGAAGGATGGTTCCATGTTTAAAAGTCCAGGCAAGTGGGAAGAGTCACTGATCGCCAGTGACTCCTGCATACGGTGCAATCAGCTCACAACTTCCGGGCTTAGCCCAAGTATCCTCTGGGTAGCTACCGAATATCCGCTCGAGAGCGAGTTAATGTGATAAGGCGGATATCTGATTGTGTGCTATCTTGTAAAATCGTGAAAATCCTTCTCCAATGAAAAACAAATAAAGCCGTGAATGAAAACTGTCCACTCGAATGACGGCCACGACAACCGAGATAAGGAACATGAATAGGGGTGAATACCTGGAATGTCCGGCCCCTTAATGGGGAATGTGCCACTGCCCGGCTGGTTGGTGTCCTCGTAAGAGCAAAGCCTGATATCACTGCCATCACTGCCAATCAAGAGATGCGATGGATGGGCAAGGAAAGAAGAACATTGGACTTTGCTACGTCTACTAATGTAAAGGAGCGCAAATTCGGTGTTGCATTTGTAATGGGAGAGATACTTCATCGACAAGTACTTTACAACGAAACATCCGGTGACGAACAGAAGCTGATGGACCATGTCATGACTCGAAACGTGGTAGTATGCAGCACTAGATTCCAGTATAAAAAAATACACCAAGCCCCGTAATTGCCTCTTCATCGAAAAACGCGAAACCAGATCAATCCTGTTGCGATAGGTGGAACATACCCTTCTGGTGTTTTTGATGTACGTTCGATCCGAGGACCCACATGGACTTGGACGATTATCTTGTCGCAGCTAAAACACGTATACGCCTTTGTGCAGCAGAAAACATACATTTATCTACGCACAGAATGTACGACAACGGAAAGTTGCAATCGCAACAGACAGCCAGAAGAATCGCCACTCGAATCCCACTCCTGCTCTCAGAGAATATTGCCCAACAATCCGGCATGCGCGAGCAATGCAACAGCATTTCTCGTTCTCTACGTACCGCCGCCGAAGAAGAAAACGGATTTCAGCAAGTCTGAAAAAAAATTGATAAGAGGAATGCCACGCTGCTGCGCAAAGAGAGGATGCTGCCTATAGACCCACGCTGCGATCGGGCGCAACGCGAGTCGTGTGGGATAGCTACCGGGAGGTGAAAAAGAAGGAAGAAACGAGAGGCTGAAATACGTGAGGGCAAGGAGCTTGAAATGCTGGTCTATAGGAACAACGCCCGATAATTCTACCAAAAAGTTCGAAGGCTTACAGAAGGTTTTAAAACCAGGGCGTTTTCCTGTAAGAACAAAGACGACGATCTGGTGCCTAACATCCAGAGTGTGCTTAAATTATAGAGGGAACCTTATCGAACTTGTTAAATAGTGACAATTGTGCATGTCACAGAGGACGTGAAGATCCTGATACCCTAAAAGTTGACGACGGGACTATTGTTTCGCTACCCGACTATGATGAATTGAGAATAGCGATAACGCTTTTATGCAAAATATAGGCGGATGGAAGCGTGCCTGCCAATTGGAATTTAAGTGTGCTCTACCCAATCTACAAGAAGGTGATCCTAAGGTCTGTGCCTATTACTGAATCCACCATCAACCAACTAATTGGACCATATCAGTTTGACTTTAGACCTAGAAAATCTACAATCAACCACATATTCACAATATGCCAAGTATTGAGTTTGACATCCGCGCAAAACTAATACGGCTATGCAAAACGACGTTGCTCAATGCCACCAGCGCCTTCGGAATTGTGAATGCCCTCCCCGATCCGTGTGATACCAAACGAGGTTTCGCTGTCGTGTGACATCTGTAACCTTATGCTGGAAAAGATCATTCGAGCTATATAACTTCATCACTCAGTGTAATTTTTTTATAAGAGTTCACAATTGTTGCGTATTCCGATGATATTGACATCATTGGCCTTAAAAACTGCACTGCTAGTTCTGCCTTTTCCAAATTGGATAAAGAAGGATGGAGAATTGGTCTGGTGGCGAACGAGGACAAAATGAGGTGTCTTCAGTCATCAAACAAACAATCGGCGCGCTCGCGTATCTGCACCCATTTCACTGTAGCCAGTTATGATCATGAGGTTGTAAAAGACTTCGTTTACTTAGAAACCAGCATTAACACCGATAATAATATCAGCCTGGAAATCAAACGGAGAATTTATCTTCCCAACAAGTACTACTTTGGACTATAGACAATTGAGTAGTAAAATTCTCTCTCGACGAAGACAACTAACACTCTATCAGAGCTCTCATCATGCCCGCCCTGACATATGTCGCAGAAGATTGGACGATGACAATATCACTTGGAGTGTTTAAGAGAAAAATTCTGCGGAAGATTTTTGCATGTTGGTTACGGCAAGTCTCATAGGCGATGGCATAATGCGCTGTATGAGCTTTTGCGACAACATAGACATAGAGCAGTGAATAATGATCCAGCGGCTTCGTTGGTTGGGTCATCTCGTCCAAATGGATACAAATGCTGCGCCTCTCAAAGTATTCGGTACGGTACAAGCTGGTGGTAGTAGAGGAAGAGGAAGGCCTCCTCTGCCCTGGAAAGATCAGATGGAGAAGGACTTGACTTCACTTAGTGTGCCCAACTGGTGCCGATTAGCACGAGAAAGAAAAAAGGCGCGCTTTGTTAAACTCAGCCAAAATCGCTTAAGCGATTAAGCCAATAAAGAAGAATGTATACTGCGGTCACCGTAGCCGAAAGAGTTGTTGCGTGACTACCATTCGATAGCGCTTAGTTTCGAAAACCCCGCACCTGAAACACCAAATCATAGAAAAAGTGCTTTCTAATAGCGGTCGCCCTCGGCAGGCAATGGCAAACCTCCGAATGTATTTCGGCCATGAAAAAGCCATCTGCCGTTCGGAGGTGGCATAAATCTGTAGGTCCTTTCATTGGTTGAAAACCATCAAGTTGCACAGCACAAATAAGAGGAGGAGCGCGGTTAAATACCCAATTAAGAGTGTGTGCGCCAATTATAAACTTTTATACGTGTATATTGTATACAGCTGTGCAAAAGCTCTATAGTTCACTTTATATATTGCCAAAGGGCCAGTATCCGCTTTTTGCTTTCGTCTGAATTTTAAATAAAATGTTCCGTTTTGTATTTTGCTTTTCCACAAACATTTTACATACGCAGCAATAATTATTATATTTAGTTTTTCCAAACACTCATTAAATTTTAACGTAAATATTTTTTGTTTACTTTAGCACTACACTTGGTATCGTGACTTCTGAGCATTCTATGATAACAAAAAATTTTAGCAAGTTTGAAACATTTCTTATGTAGATACTTACATGCATACTTTCATACATACATACATATATTCCAGTTTGATAGAAACAAATTAATGGTACTTTTGTCGTTTACCGTGTCTTTTGTCGAACAGTTGGAATTACCATCGACCCCACAAACTGGATATTTTTCATATTTCTTTTAAATAATGGTTATAATTACCCTCACAGGTAAAACACATTGGGATAAAATGTTCCTGAATTCTATTTACCCTCGTACATTTAGCAAAATTTTATTTGTGCTGATTGCTAAATTTTTCAACCAAATTAACTTCTAGACAATAGGAGTTATAGTTTGCAGCAGCGACCGGATAGACGGAATTATACTATATTTATGTCGGATCTAAATGAGGTTGGGAGCAGCAGGTGCCCCAAGCTTATGTGGGTTTTATTAACCTTCCAGTGAACGCCCTGTGCATTTTTCCTTGGCGCAAATTTTACGTCATCAAGTTTTCTTTATGTAAATGGTGTTTTATTTGTGTACATACTATATATGTATATATACCTGTGGGCAAGAAGTAAGGTGAATTTATTTGTCAAACTTCACGGGATTAAAATTTCGCTCTAGTTATTTTTTTCATGAGTTGGTAGCACTGTTAATAACATCTGGGCCAACTTTCATGTGAATGTCATTATCAGTAATATATTTACGCTTGTGTTTACCAAACGACCAAGAGTGCATTTTTCGATTTTTACAATGTCTGTTTTGATTGAGCAGAGAAGTGCCACCAAATTTTGTTTGCGGAATGAAATTTCGGCTGCGGAAACGTTTAGCATGTTGCATAGGGCATTTGGTGATTCGACCATGTCGCAGAAAAATGTTTATAAGTGGTACAAAGACTTCAAAGAGGGTCGAGAACGTGTTGATGACTTGGAGCGCTCCGGACGACCATCGACGTCAACAGATGACCAACACGTCAATAAAGTGAAAGAGTTAGTGCTCAAAAATCGTCGGTTGACTGTTAAAGACCTTACTGATATGATCGGAATATCAGAAGGATCTGTGAAAACCATTTTGAAAGACCATTTGGGCCTACGAAAAGTCAAATCTCGTTTGGTACCGAAAACTCTCAATTTCTTGGAAAAAAGTCGTCGCGTTGATGTGTGTGAAACAATGCTTTCAGACTATCAGGACAAGCTCAAATGCATCATTACGGGAGATGAGACTTGTATTTATGCTTACGACCCTGAAACAACCGACCAATCAAGCGAATATCGTGCTTAAGACGAGGCCAGACCGAAAAGAGCACGTCAAAGTCGTTCAAAAATAAAGGTCATGATGACAGTTTTTTTCGATTTTCGTGGTGTGGTGCACTATGAATTCCGTCCACCTGGCCAAACTGTTAATAAGGAATATTATTTGAGCGTTATGCGTCGTTTACGTGAAGCAATTCGTCTAAAAAGACCAGAATTATGGGCCAACAACTCTTGGGTTTTGCATCACAATAATGCACCGTCTCACACTGCCCTCGTTCTTCGTGACCATTTCGCCAAAAATTCCACGCATAGCGTTCCGCAACCACCGTATTCGCCTGATTTGGCTCCGTGTGACTTCTGGCTATTCCCAAAACACAAGAGACTAATCCGAGGAACGCGTTTCGAGTCGATTGAGGAGATTAAAGCTGAATCGAAGAAGGTGCTGATGGCTATACCGGAAATGGAATATTTGGCATGTTTTGGGAATTGGAAAAATCGTTGGCATAAGTGTATTTCATCGAGAGCGGATTATTTTGAAGGGGATGAAATTGATTTACAAGAATAAATAAAGATTTTTCATTTTACAACCAAATTCACCTTACTTTTTGCCCACTGACTCTGGCAAAGTAGAGGAATTCCAAATGTTTAAGCTGGATATCATGGGCATTTCCGAATGCAGATGGAAGGGATTTGGAGAATTCGAACTGGAAAATGGCGCTAAATTTATTTGCAGTCAGTTATATCAAGGATGCACATCGCGACGGAGTAGGTCTTATTGTAAGTAGTAAAGCTGCGAGTTCTCTTCTGGATTGGGATATGTGATGCCGCTTATTCTCTCGTGTGAGGAACGTAACTCTTATTCAAACATATGCTCACACTCAACTCTGCTACTCCGTAAGACAAGGACGCCTTTTACGATCGACTGACATCAGTTGTCAATAACACACATAAGAAAGACATCCTTGCATCTGGGATGCCCTATATCGTCGGGGAATTTCGTCGAAAATCATCCAGCTAATTACATCCAAGTATAATAGTTTCAAATGCAGGGTTCAATTCCTTCCAGGACTTCCATTATGTCTATTGTCCACTTGAACTCTATATTTGGTGTTCAGCAAGGTTGACTGATTTCTCCTATGCTGTTTCTAATCCTGCTCAATGACATGCTTTCAAGATCTATAGACGGATGTAGAGGCATACAATGGAACTTCAGCGAACACCTTGAAGACCTAGATTACGCCGATGACATCTGCCTACCGTCAAAAAACCACTCCGACACGCAAAAGAAGCTCAACGTTTTGATGGAAGAATCAAAGAACGTCGGGCTGAAAATTAATGGAGAAAAAATTAAAGAGCCTAAAGCAAATGTCGCGGATCCAAACAGTAGATTTAACGTTATGAATCTCAGCATTCAAAACGATAACAACTTCACCTACTTGGGAAATGTAATTTTTACGATCGGAGGTGCAGCAAACGGCATACAAAGCCGAATCGCAAAACCTCGTAGCGCGTTTGCACAGCTGAACAAGATATGGAATTTTACATTAATTTTCATACATACATACAAAGCTAGGTATTTTTTAGCTCAAATGTAAAATCGGTTCTTTTTCGTCGTTCATTGCGGATTTGGTGGCCCAGAACAATCAACAACAAAGAGCTTTGGGCGAGTTGTCCACACTGAAATAAAGAACAGGAAGTGGATGTGCATTGCCATACTCTTCGAAAGGATACCACAAAATATGCAAGAAAGCACTCGATTGGAACCCGCTAGGCAGTAGAAAAAAAGGGCGCTCTAGGTGGACTTGGAAGAGAACCCTCGAAAAAGAGCTTAAGGCTACAAGTAAGTCTTTCAAAGAAATCAAAGTTTTCGCAAAGGATCGTGACCGTTGGAGGCAAATTGTTGAGGCCCAATGTCAAATCAGAGAGGACAGAAATTAAGAGAATATGATAGTATCATCTGCGAAAGTTGCTATAGTGTTGAATTTGCAGGCATGGTACCCCGGCCTCCATGAGTTGAATACTCGTATTAGAGTGTTTGCCTCCATATTGTGCATAAAAGTATCTCTTTGTTAAACAACTTTTCATTAATATTATATATAGTAGTCCACTGGAAGATTCAGTTTAAGTTTACTAATAATTAGTTCCATGTGTCATACGCTGTCGAAAGATTTCGCTACATCAAGATACACAGCAACACTGGTATTCTTTTTAAAAATTTGTGGCAATATTTTATTTGTTGCTCTACTATAAGTATCCGTTCCATGGTTGAATGTTTTCGACGCAATCCGAATTCGTGGGTAGGAGTTAAGTTTCGTGCCTGTAGTGCGGTCAAGGCGATCAAGTATAAGTTTCTCAAAAAGTTTGGATAATGATGGTAATAAACTAATTGATCTGTATCAAAAAGCTTCAAATGCGTCTTTATTTAGTTTAGATATTGCAATGATTGCGGCAACTTTCCAAGGCAGTGGAAAAAGCTTCATTCGTAATGCTGAGTTAAATATATTCCTTAAGTAGAAAGTAGATTTGTCAGGAAACGCTTTTAGAATTCTTCCTGTTATTCAGTCGAATCCTGGGGATTTATTTACGTGAATTTGTGTCTCAAGTGCTATGCATATTTCTTTCGAAGTTTTTTTGTTTTAATTGGTGCACTTATGTGATTTGTGAGGTGAGCATGAAATTCAGAGTTATTAATGGCTTGGTTATTACGTTAATTTGTAAATTTTGTTTTTAAATAGTTAGCGAAAATTTTTGCTTTTTCTGTTGGAGTTTTCACCCAAGAATACACCTTTGCATTTAGAAGAGATAGGTGCACGACTACCTTTTCGATTTTTATTACATGTGTTTTTTATATATACATAGTGTAGGTATAGCTTGTAGCTCTAGTAGTTCCCAGTGATGCGACACATTTTTCAAAATGTATGTGTCTTGTAATTTAGGATAGGAATGATTTCATAGTTCAATAATATTGAAGAATGATCAGATAAGAGGTGAAAATTTGGGGTTATTTCCAAGTGCTCCCGTTTAATATCCTTCGTGACATACAAGTCAATCAAATCAGATCGCTTCAACATATCAATGGTTTTCGAGAAAAGCGACACAACTCAAAATTAACTCAAATTCGGAGTTTTGCCGTTAAAAGCACAAATCAACTACAGAGTTTATATTATATATTTTTATCTGGAAAAGCGTCATAAGCGAATCTTGAAGCAATTCTGAGAGATGGCGTTAGTGATCCGTCTTTGGCGATTGGTTTTCCTAATTTCTTGGAAGACAACTGGCAAACAAATGGTTGTGTACCACTCAGAATTTACTGTTCTGCGTTGTTCTAGTGGTACGGTTGCGACATGTCCAGTTTTTCCGAAAAAACAGGCGACCATTTGCTTGGAAGTGCTTCGTGCGCGAACCACTTTTCTTGGATTTGGCTCATCTTGAAACACCCATACAGTCTACTGCTGTTTACTTTCGGGCTCATACGCGTAAATCCATGATTCATCACCTGTCACGATGTCATAGACGTGTTTCGAAGCCCCGCGATCGTATTTTTTGAGCATTTCCTTCGACCAATCGACACGAGCCTTTGTTTGGCGATTGAGAAATTGTGTGGGATCCAACGCGAACAAATTTTTTTGACAGCCAAATGTTTATGCAATATTAAATGTATGCTGATTCCACTAATGCCTAAGATTGTCTCAATCTCACGATAGGTCACATGACGATCTTGCAATATCAGTTCGCGCACAGCATCAATGGTTTTCGGAACAACAACTGATTTTGGACGACCTTCACGAAATTCGTCTTGGAGTGAACTACGACCACGATTGAATTCACCATACCATCGATAAACACTGGTCCTTGATGGAGCTTCATCGCCAAAAAATGAATTAAGTTCATCCATGCAATGTTGCTGAGTTAATCCACGTCGAAAGTTGTAAAAAATAATCGCAGCAAAATGTTCACGATTTAATTCCATTTTTGGACCGAGATGAATCTTTTAAGTTACTGTAAACAACACAAATAGCGCTGGTATTTCAAAACGTTCTGAGTACGTAAAAGCCAAAAAATGTCAAACTTTGCGATACAGCTGTCAACACCAGGGTTGCCAAATACCGACGTATTACAGTTGCGTCAATTTTTTTTTTTTTTTCAAGAATGTTTTTAGTTCCATATTGGCTTGTCCATGGGACAATTTTTGATTTACCTTAATTGTACATTCAATTTAGAGAAGAGTAACGTGACCGTTTTTATCATTGCAAACATTTGTTAGATTAGTTGTTTCATCATATTTTTCAACTCTGAAATTTCGTATTCTTCTGTCGTTACTTGGACATATTTGGATCATAAATATTTTTCTTTTTCTGTATTACTCTAGTACAGTAGGGCTCTTCTATTCGCCACTTCTTTGCTCACTATCCCTCTACTCGACTAACTTGACGAAAAATTTGCATTTCAAAGCAACAACTAAGTTATCGACCAAGATTCGGCGCTAGCGATTGTGGTTATACCTCATAAAACTAGTATAACTCATTATTTTACAAACACATATATTTTTAGATTGCTCTATACCAGCATTGCCAAGATATGCTCATTTATCTTCAGATTTATCTATTCGCCACTTGCATAATGTTTGGCGAAAAGAAGAGGCCTCATGTTTTGTTGTCACACAGTCTAGTGCATTTCGGGATGCAACTTTTTCTTCTGTGTTTGTTATTGTGGTGGGACTCTTTTATCTAAGACTTCATTTCTAAATATAAGCAATTTGCTATGCTAAATTCAATTCCTAAAATCGTTTACTCACTACCATAAAGGTAACCCATAACTTAAGACACTTGAGTAAACAATCTTTGATGGAGTGGAGGTCCGGATGCAATTCTCATACTCTATAATAAAAATACCTCCTTGATTTTGTCAGATTACTGACACACATATTGATTCAGTACCTTAATTTTGTCGTTAACAATATATGTATGTATATATGTATATATATAGTACACCTTTTTTTGGGTGTTTGCCCGAGCTCCTCCTATTTGTAGCGTGCGTCTCCGCAAATGGAGGGACCCACAGTTGCAAGCCGGCATAACGGCAGATATGTTTTTATGAGGAGCTTGTTCATGGCAGAAATACACTCGGAGGTTTGCCATTACTGCCTTAATATTTATTGCAGTATTTGTAAGAGTAAAACTGTGTTCCAAAGTTTTTGTAATTTACCCTTATAACACAGAAAAAAACGACTTAAGAGTTGCAAGATCCATAAATAAATCCTGGTTAATTCATTAAAGATAAACTTGCAGGTGCGATCGTACTGGAACCAGAGGGATTGAGGTACGACTGTCCCAAGCATAGAATGGAATAAAATAAAATGTTTGCTACAACAGCAAATGCAACCCTTTTACGTAGTTGTAATTTTTTGCAGTGATATTGGCAAAGACTCCGCATAAGTGATTTATTAATCCTTTCCATCGGGATGATACATATGTATGTATGTATATGACTTAAAGTTCAAGCACACTTAAAACTTACAAATTTGATTTATATATTACTTAAATAACTTTTACCAATCAAAAAATTCGTTTCAGCATTACTATTCGAAAGTTGGGTCGGATTAAATATGTTAAGGCTCTTATAAATAAAAAATCATTACGAAAATAAAATATAGTTCGTGGATTTTACAAATTATAAACTTTGGTGCATACATATAATGAAATATAATATTATATATAAGGTTTTTTTTTGTTTTTAGTAGGGTGTCCGGTGAGAGAATGAGGAATTAAAAAAGAATTTCTAATAATAAAAGTTTATTTCAATAACGATAAGAAAGAAGGCAATAGTCGATTTTATTAGTTTTTTATTATTTCGTGTGAACGTTCACCGAAACGTGCTTGCAATCGAGGAATTTCAAAAATATATGGTCCAAATATTTTTCTGCTTGACAATGCACACGAAACCGTCTGTTTAGAACTGTCAAGTTACTGTTGATGTTTTAATAGAGAGCTTTGTCTTTTGGATTCCCAATAATAGCAATTTGGCTTATCTACACTTCTATTCAAATGAAAATGGGCTTTACCACTCCAAAAGATAATGCTACCCGTAAGAAATTGTTTAAAGATTGTCTTGTATGCATTTTAACGCAAATTGTAATCGTTAGACTTAACCGGTTGCACGATTTGCTGTCATCGCGCTCTTGCGCACACGCTGACGAGGATTATAGTGCTAACTTGTACCGACGAGTTCAATATTTTCACCTGTTCTCGATCTACGACGAGCAGTTCACACGGATAATTGGCCTTGAAATATG
>JAYXIM010012577.1:0-41492 GCA_037575425.1 Anastrepha fraterculus | reverse complement strand
AAAAAATTCAATTCTAATTTTTTCTTATATCCATTATCAAAATCGCAATACAAAATTAAGTACAGAACAAAACCCGTTACAGTCTGTTTCGATAAGTAGAAGTGGCTTAAAAATCGGCAACCCTCACGTAAGCGGAAATTCGTTTTAAAATACGCGATTCGATATAGAAAATCAAAGATCCTTATACACCTATGACTGTATTGAAAGCACCGCGCGCAGTTGATGAAATTTAGTATTTTTGAAGCTACTTACTGCTTACTTAGCTCGACATACAGTCTGCGTCAGAAAAAACGAACCGCGATTACTCATGAAGTATAAAAGATATATAATTAAAATTTAGTTTATATGAAAGTATGTACAAAACTACGAGTCGCAACTACTCAATAAGCCATGTAGTCTCCACCGTTGTCGAGTATAGCCTGGTATCTTCTCGGCAAGCTTTGAATCAGCTTTTCTGCGAAGATCTTCGACGACAAAGAGGATCAGATTTTGCGAGCTTGACGCACAAGTTGCTTTAAATCATAGATTGGCTTTCCGGCAAGATGCGTTTTCATAATTTCCCAGACATTTTCAATCGGGTTGGCGTCTGGGGACTGGGAAGGCCAGTCCATTACTGTGACGCCATTTTCGTGCTTTGTTGTTTCTCAATGTGTTTTCCTGAGAGCAGTGGTTTTGATGATGTGGGACGGTAGTTTATGTTCGCCTCCTTCAGTCGTCGTTCGATGGTGTTCATACTCATAGCTATTCCCTTTGTAGCAAGAATTTTGCGTGCTTGGCGTAGTCGCAAAGAAGGGTCCCCCTTAAAAATTTGGACGATCACTTTATCCTGCTTTTTGTCGTTACACGCTTTAAGCCGCGCTCGGAAGGAAAAGTCTTCAACATTTGTGTACACTTTATACCGCTGATTCCACATCACAACAAACTTTTTTGATTTTTTAATTACTTTCGCAGCTGCGAAGTAAGATAATTTCGTCTCTTTCGAATGCGTGCATCAAAATACCGACTCGAAACGCTTCGCGACCTTCTCACTCATTTTTGTTTGGTTGCGCTTACGTGAAAGTTTCGAACGACACTAACCTGAGTTAGCACTGGAGTCGCAGCTCTTAGTGGGACTAATACGCAGCAAAAAGCAGAACGAAATACATATATCTTGAAGTTACAAGAAAAGAACCGGTTCTTTTCTTCTGACACAGACTGTACCTTACAGAACATTTTTCTCTAAATCCCCTAGAATGATCTACCGTTTACCCATTAAAGCTGGTCGTCCACACAGAAGTAGGTTGAATGTCCCTTTCTTCTCTTTAATCTTGCAGCTTTTGGAATAATCACTGCGAGTGATACATAGCCTCCTGGGTGAGAGGTGATAGGCCTCGCAACGTTGAACCTGAGCAGCGCTAACCGACTGGTTGTTCTCTTAAGTTCCCATTCATTTCACATTAGTTTGACTATTTTTCAACGTCTTCTTCTTCTTGATTGGCGCGTTAATCGCTTAAGCGATTTTGGTCGATCTTAACAAAGTGCGCCAGTCGTTTCTTTCCCATGATAACCGGCGCAAGTTGGGCGCACCAAGTGAAGCTAAGTTCTTCTCCACCTAATCTTTCCAACGCAGAGGATGGAGGATGGTTCCATGTGTAGTATAGTCCACGCAAATGTGGAAAGTCCCTGACCGTAATCCACTTGGGAGTGGCCAGTAAAATTCTTCTCCATACGGTCCATGCAGCTCATAACTCCCAAGCTTCACCCAATCATCCTCTGGGTAGCTTCCGGACATCCATCCGAGAGCGAGCTAAGTTAGTAAAAGAAGGTGACATGCCATTTATAAAAATAACGAATTACAGGGGCCTAAGGTGCTGTCTTGTGAAACCCCGAACGCCGCTATGAAAGCATAGGAGATATGTTGCCATGGTAGATGGAAAGTATTTGGTGGACCATACGAAAAAGTAATACCACGAAGGCTTGAGAGGCGGCTCTACTAGAGGTTTGCTCGCAGCGGAGGAGAAAGATAAACAAGGAAATCAAAATAAACGAAGCTCAATTGTGTCTAGAGAAATATAGTTGAAGATAAAAAGAAAATAAACACATGGAAAATAATAAATATGTAGCTTTGCATGGGAGATTGTTGCCCCGCCTCTAGACGCAGTATGAGGAAATATCAGATGGCCATTTAAATTGCTACAAGTTCTGTTTTTTTTCCCTAATTTCACTTGGAAAATAAAGGGGTTTTTAATAAGAGGTGTTATTTTGATATTCAAAGAAAAATGATATTTTTTAATATAAATGATCGGATGTTTATTTCATTATAAAGAGGAAGGTATGCCGTTAATAGTGAAAAATAACATCAGGCAAATGACCACCACGACCACGCTTACAGGACAATATCCTTTTCATGAAATTTTCCATAGCCGAATTGCAAAGTGGCTGCTCTAATGTGCTCGATAGCCTCACGAATTCCATCTTTGAGGTCTTGAATCGACCTTGGGCTGTTGGCGTAGACCTTCTCTTTCACATGGCCCCAAAGAAAAAAGTCACAAGGTGTTAAAGCACAAGATCTCGGTGGCCAACTGTGATCACCTCTTCGAGAGATAACACGGTCCGGAAACTTTTCCCGCAAAAGATCAATGGTTTCGTTGCTTGTGTGGCACGTAGCGCCGTCTTGTTGAATATAAACATTGTCCAGATCAATACCATCTAATTCTGGCCATAAAAAATCGTTAATCATCTCTCGATAGCGCAACCCATTCACCTGTAACACCTGTTATTGGAAAACCCTTTATTAAAGGCAACACCATCCATTTCAAATAGTTTGAGTACGCTAAAACTCATTTTAGGAAGGCTCGTCTGAAGCTAGCACGAGTGTACCATTTATTCAAAAGTGAGAATATGAACAAAATATTGCTGAGAAAAGAAGTAGGGTAGAATAAAAATTCATCTCTCAACCCGAAAGCTTTGTTTGATGCTGTAACTTCAAAGTAGTGTGTGTTCTTTAATTTTTAGTAGAAATTTTTGATCAAAATGGATCCCATTATGAGACCTGCTTTGTTTTATTAATTATTTTATAATAGGCATAATTTGACTATAAACAATTTTTTTCAACAGCCGTAGGCCTCCTTTGTCAGTGCTGCAAGTCGTATTGTTTTTGTAGAATATTTAATTAATTGTACAAATACAAACAATTTTCTTCAAAGAACCAATCTGCATATAACTCTATGACTAAAATATACAGTAAAAAAAAATCTAAGTCCTCCAACCACAAATATACGGAATGTTCACTAACCTCAAAACACATTAAATATAAAATTTAGTACGAGCAAAGAAATAGAGAACGAACAAAATCGACAGAACCAGTCAAAAGTCGTAAAATAAAGAAAAGACATAAAAAAGTAGCAACGCGGCAAAATGATTTACAGCAGCCCAGCCTAGGCCACAATAACAATAGTAGAAATAATGGCGTAAATATGTTTTCATGTATGATTATTTTTAATTTTTTTGTTAAAAATTCCAATGTATTTTGTTGTATGAAAATATCCGCATCCTTATGTGTAAAGCAGCTAAGCTCAAGTACAATGCAATGCCATATAAATATTTTAGTGCACCCACCATTCCCCTTGTATATTAGTTAGAGTTGTAAAATAGCGCAATATTAGAGTAGGGGAAAGAAATAATTTCAACGGAGCGCAAAATACGAGAGTGTGGGAATAAATTATTTCCACGGCGCTCAGCGTCAACGCTGTTGGCTAACAGGTAAGGCGTCTAACCGCAAACGACAGTAAAAGTCATAGTCATAGCAGCCGCTGGCTACTCATACATACTCGTATATGCCCATATACATACATATGTGACCTATATCCGCAGTACACGGCGCTGCCATAATTCCACAGCTACTTTTGTGTACATTTTGGTCATTTGCGAAACTAGTCACATATTTACATACATACATAAGTACATATACAATGAAAGTGGGCGAGCCAAAGAGCGGGGAAACATCAGTAAACCAATGTCAAATTCTATTTATTGCCAAACATAAATCTTGTACTTTTCATATTTGTGTCGTAATTTGGTCGAGTAGGTGGCCATAAAGGGCAAGGCATAACAATATATACATACATACATATGTATATGCTTCACCTTAGTGTCACATATGTAGGCGTGTAGTTTTGTTGAATTCAATGAAATGCAGTGAACTGGAGCGCATGACGGCGACGTCAGCTGCGCCGTTAGACTCCTGACGTTGGTCATTCGCATTAAGATATGTTACACATACTATTGCAAGCGCAGGATTACTCTATCAATACATTAACAACACCTCACTGATACGTGTATTCTTAACATTTTCGACACATATTTCGAACATTAGTACGTTTGTACAGCTATTTTGGGAGTCTGTATTTGATAAGTAGTAGTAGATAAGATGAAGAAATTTAATGTGCATTGTTGCAGAAATGATACTTATATATAGACTGCGTTAAATTATTATGTATTAAAGTTAAATAATTATGTATTTAATTTTAATATCTTTTTATGAAAATATAGTTCTTTCTTTTACAAAAATCATACAAATCCTATTTTTAACTTTTGCAAATTTAAAAATATCAAAAAAAAATTTCATCAACATTTACATATTTTTTATTAGAATTTAAAAACCAATTGCGGGTATGCAGAGTTGTAGCCCATTAAGTTTTGATATAATAAAGTGCAAGTTTCAAGTCGCTCAAAAATTGCGTTAGTTTTTGACAATTTTTTTTTTCTCCATATCAAACCAAATTCGTTATAGGTATGAGTCGTTTTCTTTGAAACGAAAATTAGTTAATGAAAAAAATTAATGAAATTTACTATGAACTTTTTATTTATAAACTTTTTTCAAAAAAATCTGTTAAAATTTTCATTGTTTTTATCATTAGAAATTTTCGCAGTTAATGAAGTTACAAATATAATTACTTTGAAATTGTTGTAAGTCTACTTTCCTCAAAGACATACAACTATTTAGTTCAAAACTGCACCACGTAATTTCTTCAGTGCATTTTTATATGTGTGGCAACATTGTAAATGGCATCAACACCTTTATAGTTTCCCGGAATTTCAGATTTTCTCCGTTTATTATACAATATAAAGTCATCAAGTGGTGCTCAAGAAAATCCATAAAATAAAAATATACCTACAACCCTTTCAAAGAACACGGCTCATATGGCGAAAATGCAATGCAGCAAAAAAAAAAAAAACAAAGAAAAATAAAAAATGAGTGAAATTTTTGAGCTGCTTCTAACTTGCACCTTTTTGTATCAAAAATTCAATGGGCTATAAAATTGCATACTTCAATTTTTTCTAAAAATTCTCATTAAAAATATGGAAATTTTAATGAAAATTTGTGAACTCTTTTTTCAATTTTCACTAAGTTTGAAATTTGAATATTTTATGGTTTTGTAGTAAAATGAACTGCATTAAAATACTAAAATTAAATAAGAAAATATTAAATGATCAAAACTTGTCAATAAGGCCCTATGTTGTAGTTGTTCAACGTAGTGTAAGCACTATGTGTGTCTAAGTATGCATCTCTCCTATACTCGTATGGGTGTTTAGTGCACACGACATGCACACCTGCAGCTCTGCTGTTGGCTCGCCTGCTGCACAGTACATTTTGTAGATAATGAGCCGGATATACTATAGGAATATATGGGAACACACACACATGTATACGTTCGGATTTCGCCCTCTGGCTGGTCATGTGCCCACACATAGACACATATGTACGCTTCTAAACAGCCCATAGAGCCCATAGTAAAATAACCAAAAGGCATGAATTTATATCCATTGAAGTGTGCAAAAATACACCTACTATACCTTGGACTTTTCCACAGATTTTACAATTTTACTTACCAATATCATACTCACACGCACACACATACATATGCATGTGCATATAACGAAAAAACACGGTGGCATGCGGTCGTCTGTCTTCATGTAAAATATTGGATTTTTCGGTTTTGCCTAACAGTGCGGAATGTGCGAAATGTGTTGGCTTACCAATGTCCCCCTGCGGGCGGGTGGGCGTGAGAAGTGACGGGGAAACTAATAGAGCAGCAGAGATTGCTGTGCTCTGATTTTTGTGCAATGCAGTTTTGTGCAGCAAGTGTAGGTCAAGTTAATAACTTTGGTGTGGCTAATGATGCAACATGCACCGCATGCAAGCGTAGGCCAGTGTGGATTACAATTTTATGACATGAACTGAAAATGGAGCACTGGCTGCAACCGCAAGTGTTGCAAACGGCCATATGTATGTTGGGCCATGAAACGATAAGTTTTTAGGCAGTTTATTTATAAATAATTTGATGGTCTCGGTAATGAATTATTTCATAACTTTTACTGGCTAATAGAGGGTTAATAGTGCGAGAATTGGTATGGAAAATGTGGGAGTTGCATTGGAGAGAAAGTATTCTGGGGCTTTGAAGCCGTAGGCATACAAAACTTTCGGTGGCAGACCATGGGCGTTTCAACAGAACTCGACACCGTCTCACAAAGCTTGAGTGAACCAAAAATAGCTAAAACATAACACTTCGAACTTCGTAATGTTCGCACAATGGTTCTCAAAATCACCAGCCGCGAATTCGATGGATTATTCTCTTTGGGTTATATTGGAGAGCAAGGTCCGAACTAAAATATTCACCAGTCTCGAGGCGCTGAAAAATGCCGTTGTCCGCGAATGGGCTAAAATACCTGCAAGCCACATTCGGGCAGGTTGCGATTCATTTCTGGACCGTCTCAAGGCCATAGCCAAGGCGAAAGATGCTCATATCGAGCAAAAGTGAATCGATTCTTAATTTTGTATTATTTTCACACATTTTTTCCTTTGAATTGAATAAAAGCAATTTTTCAAACTAAATTTATTTACTAAATTTATAATAATAAAAATCGGATGATTAATTTTGCGCCACCTTGTACATATAACGGGTGATTTTTATGCTATTATCTTTTGAAACAGTTGGTTTAAACAGCTAGCGCACGATTCATATTTTGTTTCACTATCAAACATCTTCAGTTTGGTCTATAATTTAACCATGAATCGTCTTACAAACGAACAACGCTTGCAAATCTTCTTCTTCTTCTTAATTGGCGCGATAGCCGCTTACGCGATTTTGGCCGAGCTTAACAAAGCGCGCCAGTCGTTTCTTTCTCGTGCTAACCGGCGCCAATTGGACACACCAAGTGAAGCCAAGTCCTTCTCCACCTGATCTTTCCAACGCAGAGGAGGCCTTCCTCTTCCTCTACTACCACCAGCTGGTACCGCATCGAATACTTTCAAAGCCGGAGCGTTTGTATCCATTCGGACGACATGACCCAGCCAACGAAGCCGCTGGATCTTTATTCGCTGCGCTATGTCTATGTCGCCGTAAAGTACATACTGCTCATCGTTCCATCGCCTGCGATATTCGCCGTTGCCAACGTGCATAGGCCCAAAAATCTTACGCAGAGTCTTTCTCTCGAACACTCCAAGCGTCATCGTCCAAGCTTCTGCGCCATACGTTAGGACGGGCATGATGAGAGTCTTGTAGATTGTTAGTTTTGTTCGTCGAGAGAGGACTTTACTGCTCAATTGCCTACTTAGTCCAAAGTAGCACTTGTTGGCAAGAGAGATTCTACGTTGGATTTCAAGGCTGACATTGTTATCGGTGTTAATGCTGGTTCCTAAATAAACGAAGTCTTTTACAACCTCGAAATTATAACTGTCTACAGTGACGTGGGTGCCGATACGCGAGTGCGCCGACTGTTTGTTTGAAGACAGGAGGTACTTCGTTTTGTCCTCGTTCACCACCAAACCCATTCGCTTTGCCTCTTTATCCAGTTTGGAGAAGGCAGAACTAACAGCGCGTTTGTTAAGGCCGATGATATCGATATCATCGGCATACGCCAACAATTGTACGCTCTTATAAAATATTGTGCCTGATCGATTAAGTTCTGCGGCTCGTACGATGCTCTCCAACATCAGGTTAAAGAAGTGACACGACAGCGAGTCACCCTGTCTGAAACCTCGTTTGGTATCAAACGGCTCGGAGAGGTCCTTCCCAATTCTAACGGCGCTGCTGGTGTTGAGCAACGTCATCTTACATAGCCGTATTAGTTTTGCGGGGATACCAAATTCAGACATAGCGGCATACAGGTAACTCCTTTCCGTACTGTCAAATGCAGCTTTGAAGTCGACGAAAAGATGGTGTGTGTCGATTCTCCTTTCATGGGTCTTTTCCAAGATTTGGCGTATTGTGAATATTTGGTCGATGGTAGACTTTCCAGGTCTGAAGCCACACTGATAAGGTCCAATCAGTTGGTTGACGGTGGGCTTCAGCCTTTCACACAATACGCTCGCTAGAACCTTATAGGCGATATTTAGAAGACTAATCCCGCGGTAATTGGCACAAATTGCAGGATCGCCCTTCTTATGGATTGGGCAGAGCACACTTAAATTCCAATCGGCAGGCATACTTTCATCCGACCATATTCTGCATAGGAGCTGATGCATGCACCTTACCAGCTCCTCGCCGCCATGTTTGAATAGCTCTGCCGGCAGTCCGTCGGCGCCCGCGGCTTTGTTGTTCTTTAGGCGTGATATTGATATTCTCACCTCGTCATGGTCGGGTAACGGAACGACAATTCCGTCGTCAACGATTGGGGTATCGGGATCTTCACTTTCTCGGTGACATGCGCAGCTGTCACTGTTTAATAGGTTCGAGAAGTGTTCCCTCCATAATTTAAGATTGATCTGTACGTCAGTCACCAGATCACCGTCTTTGTTCTTACAGGAAAACGCCCTGGTCTTAAAACCTTCTGTAAGCCGCCGAACTTTCTGGTAGAATTTTCGGGCGTTGTTCCTATTGGCCAGCATCTCAAGCTCCTCGCACTCACGTATTTCGGCCTCTCGTTTCTTCTGTCGGATAATACGTCTCTCTTCCTTTTTCAGCTCTCTGTAGCGATCCCACATGGCTCGCGTTGCGGCCGATCGCAGTGTGGCTCTATAGGCGGCATCCTTTCTTTCGGCGGCAGCATGACATTCCTCGTCGTACCAATTGTTTTTTCGGGCTCGCCGGAATCCGATTTCTTCTTTGGCGGCGGTACGTAGGGAACGAGAAATGTTGCTCCATTGCTCGCGCATGCCGGTGTGTTGGGCAGTGCTCTCCGAGAGCAGGAGTGAGAGTCGAGTGGCGAATCTTCTGGCTGTCTGTTGTGATTGCAGCTTTTCGATGTCGAACATTCTTTGCGTAGGTAGATGTACGTTTTTTGCTGCACAGAGGCGTGTGCGCAGTTTGGCTGCAACAAGGTAATGATCCGAGTCGATGTTGGCTCCTCGGATCGTACGTACATCTAATACACTAGAAGCGTGTCTTCCATCTATCACAACATGATCGATCTGGTTTCGCGTTTTTCGATCAGGAGACAGCCAGGTAGCTTGGTGTATCTTTTTATGCTGGAATCTGGTGCTGCAGACTACCATGTTTCGGGCCCCAGCGAAGTCGATCAGCCTCTGTCCGTTACCGGATGTTTCGTTGTGCAGGCTGAATTTTCCGACTGTGGGACCAAAAATTCCCCCTTGCCCACCCTGGCGGCGTTGAAGTCGCAAAGCACGATTTTTATGTCGTGGCGGGGGCAGCGCTCATAGGAACGTTCCAAGCGCTCATAGAAAGAATCCTTGGTCGCATCGTCCTTCTCTTCCGTCGGGGCGTGGGCGCAAATTAGCGAGATGTTAAAAAATCGCGCTTTGATGCGGACTATTGCGAGACGCTCGTCCACCGGAGTGAACGACAGTACTTGGCGACGAAGTCTCTCTCCCACAACAAATCCGACACCGAATTTGCGCTCCTTTACATGGCAGCTGTAGTAGACGTCGCAAGGTCCTATGTTTTTCTTACCTTGCCCCGTCCATCGCATCTCTTGGATGGCAGTGATGTCAGCCTTTACTCTCACGAGGACATCAACCAGCCGGGCAGAGGCACCTTCCCCATTAAGGGACCGGACATTCCAGGTGCATGCCCTCAAATCGTATTCCTTATTTCGTTTGTAGGGGTCGTCATCAGTGTTGGAAGTTCTCATCCGAGGCTTTGTTGCTGTTTTCATTGGGGGGGCTTTTTAAGTGGCGGGTCCCAAACCCAGCGCACAACCAGCTATGCTGGGATGCTTCGCCTTCTCACGTTAGCTCACTGCCGAACGGGTGTTCGGAAGCTAACCAGAGGATACGTGGGCTAGTCCCGGACGTTGTGAGCTGCTTGGACCATATGTAGAAGAATCGTCCTGGCCACTCCCAAGTGAATGGCGATCAGTAACTTTCCCCACTTGCGTGTACTTCTACACATGGAACCATCCAACGCTTGCAAATCATTGAACTTTATTATAAAAATGCGTGTTCTGTTAAGAAAGTTTATCGCGCGCTTCTCCATTTTATGGTCAGTTTAATCGACCCACTCGATCTATTGTGACTAAATTTATAACCAAATTTACATTATTGGACATCAAACCACCAACACGCTTACGTAGAGTGCGAACTGAAGAAAATTTCGCAGCTGTATCGGCCAGTATTAATGATGACCATCAATTATCGATTCGTCGCCGTTCGCAGCAATTGGGCCTCTGTTACTCAACAACGTGGAAAATTTTGCGAAAGGATTTAGGTGTGAGGCCTTTCAAAATACAGCTGGTGCAAGAATTGAAGCCGAACGACCTACCGCAACGCAGAATTTTTGGACTCTTGGAAAGTTGGCCGAAGATCCTCTTTATTATCGAAAAATTGTGTTCAGCGATGAAGCTCATTTTTGGATCAATTGGTACGTAAATAAGCAGAATTGTCGATTTTGGAGTGAAGATCAGCCAGAAGAATTGAAAGAGCTACCAATGTATCCAGAAAAGGTCACAGTTTAGTGCGGTTTATGGGCTGGAGGTATCATTGGACCGTACTTCTCCAAAGATGCTGCGAATCGTAAAGTAACTGTGAATGGTGAGCGCTGCCGTGAAATGATATCCAACTTTTTTTTGTCCAAAATGCAAGAGCTTGATTTGCATGACATGTGGTTTCAGTAAGACGGCGCCACATGCAACACAGCACGCGTAACAATGGACTTGTTCAGAGGGGAGCTCGGTGAATATTTTATTTCACGTTCGGGACCTGTCAATTGGCCACCCAGAGCGTGCGATATAACGCCTTTAGATTATTTTTTGTGGGGCTATGTTAAAGCCCATGTCTATGCAGACAAGCCTGCTTCAATTAACGCATCGGAAGACAACATTAAAGTGCAGTCGCGGTCAACATTTGCATGAAATAATCTTCAAACATTAAATTATATGGACTGTACCATCGATTTAAATAAAAATGTCATGCATTTTTCTGAATTTTACACCATCCAATAAAATTACCTCCAATAAATCCGACTGCCGTATTTGCCCTCGAAATTATGCAATAACGTCAATGTGAAAATAATGAAAGTTTAATCTGAAAAGTGTTGATAATGAATGTCCACCTTCATGTCATGCACACAGCTTTCACTGCGTAATCCTGCCAAATTATTACACACTTAAAAGATTGAGTAAAATTTGCTTTCATAGCAGAAAAATTTCGCTCAGAGATATTGCGTGATTTACGGACGTAAGTCGTTGACGTAGTCAAGTCATTGCAACCACAACCTTCAGAGAATCGCTCAAACCATTTAACTACTCACCGCGCCACATTTATAATAAAAGGATGTGTCCTTGTGCACACACATACATACATACATACATATACGCATAAGTACAATATATACGAAGGACACAACTGATAGTGAGTCTCCGTCGACATTCTAGAACTTAACTATTTACTCGTCCTCTTCTTTTGGCTGTATTCTCCTTTCATTTCAACGCATTTCCTTTCATTCGTTTGTCTCAGTCGCTACGTTTGGCACGCAGGTCATCTTGACATTATTTGCCATTTGGCCAAACTAATTAAAAGTTGCCGCATGACTGGTGGAAAGAAAATGTCGACGCAGCAAAGGAATTGCACGGAACAATTTAAAGTAACGGTGCGGCAAATGAAAGGAGTAAGTACAATTAAAATTACGCCAACGCTAAGTGATTATAAGGTAAATGTAAAGAGGCGCAGGGTGAGCACAAATTACCAGATTCAGGTAAACTACACAAGCGTGCACACATACATAAATACATGCAGGCATACATACATGAATAAACCAATACCAACGAGGCGAATGTTAGCTTCCAAGATGGTATTTGCATATTTGCGTATTTACCCTGTGCATCGGTGTTTGCCACAAACAACTGAGGAGAGTCGGCAGCGTAAAATGTAGCAGGCAAATAGGCGCTTAACAGTGAAGAACGCATGCGTATATTAATCATAAAATGAGTGAAAGGATAAAGATTTGCTAAGTAAACAACAGTTAAATGTATATCTACAGCTAAGCGAGTGCAGGGAGTGCGAGGAAAGTGGAGAGAAGTAGCGCGCAAAATGATGTTGTGCAACAGTCGACGCAACGACAGAGGTGAAGGACGGTGTTGGTGTCGTTATGGGCTTGCGTTGGCAAAGGATGCCTTGCTATGGTGACTTGGGCTACTTAATTGGTTGTAATTGCTATTTTTACGCATTCAGCTAAAGGAAATGGAATGATAATACGCACGGGAGGAATGATAATTTGCTTTTTTTTACGCATCTGCCCACCTGAAGATCTCCTTGAAGGGTAGGGATAACCGGCCTAGAGGATGTGAAAATAATTGGAGCAGTTATGCGCTAAGAGGAATTGTGTTGAAGTAATAATTCCTAAAAACTCTTTAACTGTAACATATCAGATGGCCAAGCAGTAATTATGAGCAGGAAACGCTAAGCCAACCAAATTATTGTGGCCAGAGAGGAACTAGAGAAATCGAAAGATCTTGTTGCCCTAAATAAGAGAGAACTATTTACAAGGGCAGGCCTAGTTGGAGGCCACAGTTTTATAGCAGACACGCTTAACGCTAAAGTGATCAAGAAGAGCCAGAAAATGTCAGATCAGAATCTGAAATATGGGGAAAAGACCAGAAAACGGTAGACATCTACTCTTGATTACCTTGCAACAAGTAGAAGGGAGACAATTTTTTTGCTTACAGGGTGTTTAAAGCAAACTGCGCATAGTGGCAGATTTGGCAATGCAGCAGCCACTTAATTCTTTGACTTCATGGACTAGTTTGAAGAGGAATAAGGATTTTGGATTTTTGCCAAAGGATCAACTGTTTTATTAACTCAATTATTTAATACTTTTATGACGCATATTACCTGCCCAGTAATGAAATTTAAAGTGTTTACGCATTTAATTAATGTCGCAACAAATTGAAAATGCCAGGCTAGCAGATTAACACCTCAACCATCCACAAAGCAACTAATTGGCTAACTAGCTGACTGACTGACTGACACACTAATCAGCATACGGCTCTAGAAAATACTCTAATTATGTCACTGTTCTATCGTTCCACAGTTACTTTGCTCACCTGCATGGCAGTGATGACTCAGAGCCATGCAATCATCTGCCATTCATTTGTTCATCATACGCCCCGTAGCACCTCAGCAAAATACTGTAAGCGCAGTACATAGCAAATAACCAACAATGTGGGCACACGTGCATATATAAGTATATGTATATGAAAATGTGTTTATGCGTATATATATATATTCATATAAAATTGCACAAGGCTTGGGTTATGCTATGCGGCCTTGTGGTTTTGCAAATATAATTCTTCTGTTATACTCATAGCTTACATATTTCGGTTTGATAAAGTTGGAAAGAATGTATGAGTATAATTTCAGGAATTCGGAGTATACTTAAGTGAAACCATGTATGTATTGGATTTTGTGATTCAATTTAGTCTATGCCACTAAAAGTACGCCAAATTGAATATGTAAAATTTCAAGCGTTAAGAATAAAATTCAACTTAGAAGAAATGCATTTCTTTAAGTATACTTTTTGTGTTTTTTTTTCATTTTTTCACTAATATACGCCAATTTCTATGCCCTTTTACTGCACGTCCTTTATTCAACTACCAACTGCCATTTCAATTTGTTAAATGCACCAAAAATCACTGCATAATTTACAACTTTACTTTGCCAACGACCCTGAGCAGCACTTAAACTTTCGGCAAACAATAAAAGTGTTTGAATGAATAGTTAGAATAGCAGGAAAATGACTAGATAGCCGCACCGAAGTTGGGATAACAAATTGAGATGCACTTGAGCAAGTTGAGTTGAGTGAAGAAAACCGACAAAATGGGCAAACATCAATTTACAACAATTACAACGCCTTACACTTGTCCGACTTTGAAGGAGTTCACCTAATGCTGGCTGGCTATCAGACTGTTAGCCCAAATCACAGTTGGTTGGTTGGTTAGTTGGTTTAAGGCCTCAAGGGAGTGCAGACAAAATTTTCGAGTAACCAGAAAAAGTGAAATATGAAGTGAATTTGGTGTGAGGCAGTTAAAGTCAAGAGGATACGAATATGTGGCTGTAGAAGGAATTCAATGGAGAATTTTGATTTGCCAACAATGAAAATGGTTGACTAGTAAAAAGGAGGTGAAAAATTACGAATCTGAAGAAAGGGTGCCGAAAAATTACGTACACTTGTATGCTCGTTTGTACATGGAATAGCGCAAAGAAAATTGACAATCAGTTTCCATCATTTCCAGTTAAATGTCAGATAATTTTTAGAAATGGAAATTAAATTGAAGCTAAACATAGATGCAGAGGAATTTTAATTATTAAGTTTTGAAGTATCAGCAGAATCGAGCTGTAAAAACTAAGCTGAAAAGGGTGTTTACTGATATATCCAAATATAATTGGCACTTGTGTCGTTTGCTGGGTGTTTGGGAGTACTCAACCCAGTTTATGATGTGGGCTACGATATTTTCCACCAATGGAAGGCCCTACAGTTCTATGCCTCTTTTGAATACCAGATGGTTTTGAAGATCAGCTTCTCAGGGCAGAAATACACTCGGAGGTTTGCCGTGGCGTGCCGAGGGGCGACCGCTATTAGAAAAAAATTTCATTTTGGCGTTTCGTGCACGGAGACTCGAACCTACGCATTGCCGGATGGTAGGATTTATACCATGAAAATCACCATGGACAATTCGACTGATAAGACCCATTAGAAAAGACTGATAAGAAACATTAAACTCTCTCGCACGGACCGTAATTGATTTTGAAGGATACTCATCAGGATCGCCGGCTGATGCTTCCAATTCACGGTGAACCTTTGGAACGAATAAACTTGAGAAAATTAAAGATTTCTAAATCGATGTGATTTGCCCATAAAGCGGCGATTGTTTCATGTCTCTTCATTTCTTGAGTGAAGTTATAGTCCTCCATGCCTTATCTGAGCAAAAAGAAAAAAAAAAAGATTTCGGGAAGTTATAGACACATATATGCATATCCTCAAATACCGAATGCACCCTGCGTATAATTTATGACTGCTATGCGTAGAGAAATATTTTATGCAAAATTTTTTTATTTCCTTGTTCGCTCCTCTCGGGAGCATAGGGCCTGGACAAGACTTGTCTTGCTTTGGTTAATCTATTTGATTTCTGACAGGGTAGGTGATTTGCCTGCCGCTACCAATCCTAAATAGTGGGGGTGCCCACCTGTCGTTGCTTAGGAACAACGCCTTCTTGCTGCTTGGAGCGCCATCTGTGTTTCACATTTTTCTGCAAGAAGGATGGCACAGATGGTTGAGGACTTCGGTAAATTTGGTGTGTCTGCGCTATTACCGCGGTTGCCTGCTTCCTCTTGCTGGCGCCACTAATGCAATGTGTAATTGTGTGTTTTCTTTGTTTTTAAGTGTTTTAGCAGCCACAATGCAAATAATGCGCTGACTATTGTGCGGGAGTAAGGATGAAAAGGATACATTTTTGCGTTTGCGGAATGAGATTTTTTTTTAGATGCAGGGGAAGTAGGTAAATTTGGAAAGTGCGCGCTTTGCGTGGGATTCGAACCCACTAGTGCACTTACCCTAGACTACCGAGGTCGCTAAAATTTATTGGGCCGGATTTACTAGTAATAAATATAAAAATAATAATAAAAAATACCAGTAACAATAATGCCATGTAAAGCCATTAAAAAATAACTGCGCACCATTACCCATCATAAAGGCCTGAAAAAAGAGAAAATAATTACTAAAAGAAATTAAATGCAATTTTAAACAAATAACTGCAGCTGTACATTTTCGCTTGTTAATTTCACACAAAATAAAAATAATCAGCCGGTCAAGTACTAAACCTATTTTATAATTAAAAGTCCATTCAAGTGGAAATCAATGCTCATAAAAATTACATTTGTACTCATTGAAGTTACGTAATTAAATTTTATCAAGTATTTGCTGCTAAATTATTTTGCATTGTTTTTCATGTCCACTTTTATTACTTGTGCAATTACAAGCGGAAATTGCTGTAAGTGAATACAAACAATTGGTCGGCACCAGCAACAATATTTATACAGCATTATGACAACAACAACAGTAGTATGCACATGTCAAGTCCATGCATGAAATCGAACATTTGGCATATGGTTTTTGCTTAGTTGTTTTTTATTTTTGTTTTTCCAACTTACAATAATTGCGGGCAACTAATTAAGAATTATTAATTAACTAACCAATCCGATGTGCGCACATTTGCATATTAATTGTTATTACCCATACTAGCATATGGATATGAAAATAATCAATTGCATGACTCATAAAAGTACCGCAAGCAACGAGTAGTTTTTTAATAGACCTTTGTTTAGGCGCGTAAGGGCGGAAAATCTATTAAAAAGCTTTAATTACTTTCTGTTGCATAAAGCTACTCGTATGGTGGGCACCAAACGCGTTTCAGTGAAATTGTTATCTACACCACACCCCGCTGAATAGAAAAAAATCTATTGTTCAACTAGCTGAATAGCACTAGAAATGCAGTTGTTCTAATTTTTATGAAATTACTTAAATTCGAAGTGCCGCTGGGTGCGTGCTTAATGGTGCTGAATAGATTTGCAACATGATTTTTCGAAAAAAAATACTAAATAATTGTTTAAGAGAGTGCAGAGAAAAAAACAATCTATAGTATTAGTTTAAAACATGGCGCTTATTCTGACTAAACTACAACACGTACAGATATGAAATATATATCAAAAGAAAGGTTTTGATGAGCATATTTCCGGAAAATTATAAAAATTAAAATTGGTTAATTAGTTCATGAAATATTTGCGTGTAAAGTTATCAAAATTTTCATATTGATAACAGCGATGTCTATGCAAAGCGGGATGACACACAAATATACGCATAAATATATGAGTACGTTTGCTTTGTTTAGCTCTATTTCTAATGAGCACAGCATTGTATACATTTGGATTCTCAATAAATGTTTTGTTTTGTTCTCTTTACTAATAAATATGTATTCATGAACATAGTCCCAACGGGTGCTGCGAATTTTTTTTTAAATTTTGTTGTGATGGCAATAATTGGTATGAATTGACAATTGACTTGAAATTTGTCAATTCACTTAAAACAACGGTAACAGTGCAAATTAGAAAGAGTTTTGGACAGACGCAAAATAGAATTTATTTTAAGAAAAAAGTACATCCATATTTAGTTTTAAAATATGCCTAGAGGACGACCAAGAAGAGTTGGTAGAAGAGTTCCTACTTTAAGTGGTAAGTAAGTGATAAATGTTTGAAACGTCACGTATTGGATATGATTGGTAGAAGCATTAACTTTTGTTTTCGTGCATATATGGTACAATTGAACTACAATATATAAACGTATGTATATATTTAAAAATTTTGTGTGCGTTTGATCCTTTTTGCAAAACTCAAAATTTTAAATAGTTTTAACAAATGAGGAGAGAGAGACAAATTAGTTATTTAAGTGATACTATTTCAAAGGTAAACTGTATTTGGGCTATTCTCAGAAAAATTTTATAGTAATAGACGATGCCCAACGCCATTTAAAAGAACACTACTACCCATCAAATCAACGAACTTTTTGACACAGATATACATTTTTAAGTGTTTTTTTTTCTTTGTATTGTATTCTATGTGTGTACATGTATATTTTTATGTATGCAGCCATTATCAAATCATATATGAATATGAACTTTGAAATTTTTTTTTACCATTCTTCTAAATTTCTTCCTAATCTACACACCTCACTAAATTCACTACAAATAAGAGTTCAAGCAGCGGAATGGCATTAAAAATGTAGTAATTTAAATTTTTTAGTTTTGTAGCATAATTTTTCGAAATAAACGAAACAATTGCTTAAAAAATTGCAGGGAAAAATGCAAGAATAATTTACTAAACAATTCAAAGCCTTATTCTAACCATCGTTTTTTTACTTAGATGAGCTGAATGCATTGAAAAAATAAAGGATCATTCATAGAAACATTCTTACCTAATCCACACCCCGCTGAATGGCCCAGGAATAAGTTTTCAACCAGCTGAATAGCATTAAGAATGATTTTTATTAATTTATTTAACTTAGAAGTGCCGCTCAGTGAGTGCTTAATGGTGCTGAATAGATTTGCCGCATAATTTATCGAATTGCAAAACAACTTTCTATATAAAAAAGGTATTAATTTCTTGATGCGGCGAACAAACCCGCATTCTTCAACTATTCAAATACCGTAATCATAATAATTTTGTATGTTTTTTATTTAATTTAGGAGGCGCTGAATGCGCTGAATAAATAAAAACTTACTTATTACAAGCGCCAGTGTACAGTGAGAACACTGTTTGAAACCAAAGTTCTGAAATAAGTTCAGTAACTACAAATAGTTTTAAATTTTGCAAGAAAAATGCAAATGCAAATAATTTAAAAGTTCGGCCCACAATTGTCAGGAAAATCAGTTTAACCCATTAGTCGTATGAAATTTGGGTGATTATTATTTGTGCAAAGTAAAGCTCCACTTTGCAAATTTCCAGTAACATAAATTCATGAATTTTTAAGTAGAAAACAGTACCGAAAAATATGAGAACTGTTAACTTTTTGCATTCATATTTCAAAAGAAGAAAAAAATGTTGTGCTAAATCAATTTCCAATAGCGGATTAATAATTTGATAAACGTCGAGCTACGTCGAGCTGCATTGGCTGAATAGCAGCAAATTAATTTTTTGAACATGAATTTTATATGCCCCTCCATTCACTTGTAGACAAAAATTCGCTTTTATTGCACTGCATATTTTTTCAAGCTGAATAATTGAGATATTCGCTTTTTTTGCAATAGAAAAAGGTCGCAAAGTTAAATACAAATCAATAAATAAATTTTGATTTGATTCCTTTGGCTCTGCGTAAATTTTGAAACTAAGTTATTTAAAATTTGATTGCAAATTCAATTGGGGTAAATTTTGTAAAGATTTCTAGTATTTTGCATTTATCAATTGTGAGCTGAATAGCCTTTTCGCTCTATTTGAAGTATTTAAAAATGTTAAAACTAAATTCAGCAGCAGCTGATAATGAATTTGATAATTTTAAAACTAAATTCAGCTGCTACTGCATTGCGCTGAGTATCTATTTCTATGCAGTTTCCTTTTAATTTACAGGCTCTGCTCGTATCTCGCTGAATTGCCCATTGGAAAAAATACTATTTTACAAAAATTTGCGTGCTGAATAACCTTTTCGCCTCATTTGAAATATTTTATAGTGTTAGAACTAAATTAAGCTGCAGCTAAATTGCGCTGAATATCTGTTTTTATGCCGCTTCTTATTAATTACATACATTTTCAAAGTCTGCCTTTAAATTCAGCGCACCAAACTAATTTTGCACATGGTAATTATCTTAAAAATATCTTTTGTACTTGTTTGAATGTATTTTTTTTTGCTCATCATTTGCTATCTGTGCCCTACAAATGTAAAATTACGAGTATATTACCAAAGAAATGAAAAGCTGTACTAGCAGACAATAACTGAAAGGAAAAGAAGAGTACAAAGATTTCTACTTGGACGTACATTCCAAAAAAGAGCCACAAGCGAAAGTTCAGTAATTAAAACTATGCTGACATGACATAAAAAAAAAATCAGTAGCTCCGTTATTGTTGCTGGGGTGGAGGGCATTCATACATATCAGCGCAAGAGATGAGGAGTTGATTTGAAGAGAAAATACTTATCCTGCATTGCTCGCTTGGGTTACAGGCGCCCAGTTAACCATCACATTGCCTGGATGACCAGGGCGGGTGTAATTTTGCACAATCGTATGGCTGAATAGTGGCATACATACGTTCCGTTAGTCATTGTGCCCGTCGGGCATTTGGTTGTGGTTTTGTCTGCTCAGACAGGCTGGTTATAACATTGCTTTCGGACACCATAAAGGATGTTGACAATGGTCGTAATTGAAATTAAGTTTGTTAAAATTTGTTGCTCTTGCAACGAGCGAAAATGTACGAAAGGAAGCAGTAAAGTAAAATGGATATTATCGTCTTTGATAAGCATGCATTGCATGAGTATAAGTATGCCAAAAAATATGTATGAATGTATGCTCCACTTTTAATGGTCTCCAAATTCCCATTTGCATTGCATAAATTGTGGTTACGAAAGGAACGGAAACGGAATCTGGGTCACTCGTCGCACGTAGCAGTTAATTCAAGCAATTGAATACATTTCCTTTGCAATTCAGCTCAATTCAGCACTATTCAGCGCCATCCTACGAAACTGCTATGCACTTTAGAATACTAACCGTAACTTAATTCAACTCAACTGCATTCATTTCTGGCAATCAGCATCGTTGTTACTAATCTGCTTGCCTGCGAATAGGCGAATTGTTGGCCGATTAAATGATGGCAATGGCAGCGCGCTTGCGGCATTTACTTCACCAGCTTAATTTCAAACCAACCTACTGCCGCCCAGCAAAACGCTTTACTTTCTTTCATCTAAAGGATCGACAACGAGTTGTCGGGCTATTGGCTTGGACAAAGTTTTAGGGCTGCTCAATGGCATTACATGCCTGCTATTGTTGTTCGAGCTGCTGCTGCTGTTGCTGTTTGCGCCCTTGATGTTGTGGTCTGTGGTGACGTGCATACGGCGGTTGTCCTGCAGCAGCGACTGAAGATGCAGAGGGATGCAAAATTCCATCCCATTACACTTGAGAGCTACTCGTATCTAAGTGGTGTTGCACACTTATAGCCAAAAAACCACAAGAAGTTCTGCTGAATTTCGGTAAATTTTGCGTATGCACACTTTGGATGGCATAGATATCAGGCCACATGGCTTTGTTTAAAAGCGTAGAGTGTTTGAGTTGGGTAGGCACGAATGTGTGCTATAAAGTATACATATGGTGAGCTGGTGAAGCAAATTATAAGCTTTAAGTTTTCACTATTAATATAATATTATGCACTCCTGGCATGAATTGTTGTACCAGTGAAAAAATGCGTACGTAGTTCAGTTCAGCATCAGGTTAAAGTTTTGTGACAATTTCTGCCATAAATGAATTATAATCAGAGATTTATTGCGCTGAATTAGGTGGAACTATGTTAGATTACACAAATATACTTAAGCTTCCAGGCTCATGTCAAAAACAAAATTTTAACTGGATTTAGTAAACAGAAGCGTGCTGAATGGGTGCTGAATTGTGCTAAGTCTTTTAAAAGACTGCTAATAATTTATTAATTTGGCAAACAAATGTTATTTAAACAGATGTATTGCTTTTATGAACTTGCTGAATTGCTCTAAGTAGCCAGTACTTTGCTTAAACCTTTTTACTATTCAAACTATTCAATGTTTAGTTAATTGGCATAGAAAGCAAAGTGCTGAATTGCCGTTAAAAGCTTGTACTATGCATCCACTTTAAATTTTTCAAGTTTATAGTTAATTAGCATAGCTAAAGCAGAGTGCTGAATAGCCAGAATTTTGCGTAGACGTTTTTACTTTCAAACTATTCAACACTTAGTTAATTAGCATAGCAAAAGCAGAGTGCTGAATCGCTGAAATATAATTTTTTAATCTTTAGCCTCGTGAAAGTTGGTTAGCTGCGGACAAGAAAATGCTGACAAGACTTCACCTCATCTACCTTCTTATATTGTAACTACAAAAATAGCGACAGATGTTGACGTTGAGCCCCACTGAAAAGTTTACCATCGAACGGTGCTCGGTTAAGACGCTTGCTGTAGGTGAGAGTAGTCGCTCGGAAAGCATGTGAGGCCCACTTCCTTTGATCTACTTGTAGCGTTGCTGCCATACTGCAACCCGGTTACCCTGATACAACTCAGTAATAGGGACTCAGCTAAATAACCTAATCGCGGTTTGAATTTGCTTGAAGTGAGATTTTAATAATGAGTCTTTTGAAAAATTTAGCAGTGGATAACTTGGAAATCAATAAGAGTCGCCTGCAAGGTAGGTAGGGGAAATGGTTGAAGTACCAGTCTAAAACTCCCCAAGGACTAACGCGGCTTTCGAAATAGCACACGAAGAAGTAGAGCTCCATCTGATCGGCACTTTCCTGAGAAATAAGTTGTACAATTCCCTTTAAACAACAGCCACTGACTGCCGATGACCACGTGGGTAATAATTTATTAGTTTCTCATCATGCCCGTCCTATTGTATGGCACAGAAGCTTGAATGATGACAACATCTGATGAGGCGTGCCTTGGAGTATTTGCGAGAAAGAAGCGACTTGAGTGAAGAAGCGACTTGAACGAAACCCCCGGCGAAGTGCCAATCAAATTGCGAAAGAACTGAAAATATCTGATCGTAGCATCCGCCGCATACTGGAAAATGATCTCAAAGTCAAGCTTTACAATATCCAAAAGGCGCATGATCTCACACCAAAGCAGCAAGAAGTCAGATTAGAGAGAGCGAAGGAGTTGCTTCGTTTGGCCGAAAACGGTAAATTTCTGAACATTGTGTTTTCTGACGAGAAAATGTTTAACTTTTTTATTTGACCGACCGTTCATACGAGAATTTGAGTCATCGATTGGCCATCAGGAGGCAGCACCCGCCACAGGTAATGGTTTGGGCCACTTTAACCGCAGATGGGCGCTCTCCAATCGTTTTCATCTAGCCTGGCGTCGAGCGTAATATTATCGGGAAAGTATTCTGGAGGTTGGTTTGAAGCCGTGGGGAGACAGACATTTTGGTGGCAGACCATGTACGTTGCAACCGAACTCAGTACCGTCTCACAAAGCTCGAGTGAACCAAAAATGGCTAAAAATCAACGTTCCGAGTTTCAAAAGGTCCCCACAATGTCTCTCGAATTCTCAAGACGCGAATTCGATGGATTATTCTCTTTGCGCCTTGTTGGAGAGCAAAGTCCGACCTAAAAGATTCACCAGTCTCGAGACGCTGGAAAAAGCCGCTGTCCGCAAGTGGGCCAAAATACCTGCAAGTCACATTCGGGCAGCTTGCGATTCGTTTCTGGACTGTCTCAAGGCCATAGTCAAGTCAAAAGATGGTCACATCGAGCAAAAGTAAATTGATTCTTAATTTTGTATTATTTTTACACAGTTTTTACTTTGAATTGAATAAAAGTAACTTTCCAAACTAAATTTATGGCCTTTTTAATGGGTTACACTTCGAGTGCCGGACTCTGTATCCGGACACGATCGAGAGAAAAGTTAGTATTATAATTTCTCAAGCAATGTGCCAAATATAAGTTTTCTGTTTTATTTATTAAAAATAAGTCCTCTGACTGGACAAATTTACATCTTGAACGCAAAAACACAATGAAAAGCCCTTTAAAAATTTGAAGTCTGCCATTTTTTCGCCAATTGATAGCTTAAGAGCAACTGGATTGTTAGTGCAACTGCGAAGAGAAAACAAAAATTAGTGTAACTATCGACAGGGTCGACGGGAACGGCGCTTAAAGGGCTCAATAGTGTACATAGCTGCGGGGTTGTTTTCGCTCTAAATTGTTGTACTTCAGAAGCTGAATGTGTATATACTCAAATATTTTTCATTCATGCGAGTGTGCAACTGTGAAAGCGACATGAAATGAAATCAAAACACAATCAAACTCGAAAGCAAACTCGAAATCAAAATAAAATGCAAATTAATATTAAATTTGTCGAGCAACTTAAATTAGAAAACGACAATACGAAACGAGCGGCAGCAGCAGCAGTGGCATCAACTAGCGCTTGTTAAACAAAGCGGAGTGGCAGCAACATTGGGTGACTGATTGAATAAAATCAGCTTATACTATACAGCATATTTGTTGCTGGTATTGCTAGTGTTGATGGCACTGTCGATGGTACAGCCATAAATAAGTTTACATACGAAAACAACCATTTCAGAGCACAGCATATTAAAATCGAATAAGAGATTTCCAGCTGACAAATGCCAAAGTGCAAATCAACTTTGGTTGGCTCTTTCCATGCTTGATGGGTGGCTGGATTCGCACTACTACACATGCACTTCACTTTGGCAGAAAACAAGTTTTGCTATTTGGATTTAGTGCATACATTTGAAAGTGCACGCACATACACATACGCACGCATATGAACTAAATATTTTTGCACAATATGTTTTCTCATTTTCTATGCTAAATCAATTTTTGATATATTTTATCTCAAAAAATGTTGACACGTCAACAGTTTGGTTAAGTCGAGTCTCTGCGTAGTTTGCAAGGCAGTTGCGTAAAAATGTACTTTGCAAACTTTTTGGCACATCGACGCAGCTGCCATGCAAGTTAGTGCTTCCAGGGTTAAATGCCAAATATTCACCGCGCATTCGCTTTGAAGTTTTTCCCATAGTCAGCATCGCTTGGCAGGCAATGGTGATCCACTAGGCGCACCTTTAGCAAAACAAAAATTGCATTTAAATTCATGGAATGACGGCGTAGAAGCCCCCACTTGCGAAGCGAATATCAAGATGAGAACCCCAGCTTAGAGCAGAAGCTCGGCCTAAACCTGCGATTGGATGCGTATGCCACATACAATTCTACATATGTATTATCACTATTTGTTCTTATATAATATTGCCACATATTTGCTATTGACTGCTGATGTGTGAAATTCGAAATAAACAAAATGTCCATTCGTGCAAAATACAATTTGCAAGCGCTCAAATTGGAAACGAATATGAAATAACGGAGATGACAACTGCCAAAGTTGTAGCAAATTAAAAAGTAGTTATGAGTGCTGGTTAGAAAAGGTATGGCAAAAAGTGCAGGAGGGAGGGTTGTGCAAAATGTTTCGAGCAGGTTGGGAGTGGAGTTGCACAGGTATACCAACGATTGGTTATGGGTTGGAATTAGATTGCCTGCCAATATTTTTGGAGGCAAAAAATAGAATAAAAAACAGATTCAAATCAAACTAAAGCAAATTAAAAACATATTAAAATGAGTTGCATGCATTGAACAAATTTTTTAATAAAATATCTATTAGCCGGTTGTCAAAATTTTCATCTGTTTTCTGAGATCACCTGATTAATATATTAAATACAGCTTTTCGACACAAAACTTTGCAATAAAAAGAAAATCCTTTGACATAAACATAAAACCTTTAGAAACATGCAGGGGCGGTAATTTCTAAAAAATTCAGCAGATGAGCGATTTCAAGTCAAGTGATGCACATTTTTAATAAGTAAACTGTAAAAATTTTGAAAAAAATTGAATTAAACTGCAATTTATTCAATGTTGAAATATTGCTATTGAGTTTTTAAAATATGATGGCTCTTTTTAACATTTTCATAATTTTTTGAAGTGACACTTTTTAGGCGTCGATGGACGAGCGAGAATGGAGAGTAAAATTTCAAGGCCATGCAAGGTTTTGGGCATTTTCGTCCCGTGAGAGAGAAAAAAGATATAACGTAGAGGAAAAGGAGAGAGAGAGCTATACCTTATATATATCTTAGATACACTTTAAGCTATTTTGCTGAGTTTTTCCTTGAGGTTGCTAATTTCTAGGGAGAAATAATACTGTCTACTTTTTGGCGCTTGTTTGTTGGTGCAAACTTGTAGGAAATATATTTTTGGTGCCTAGTTTTTGGCGTTATATTTCCTTGATGCCTACTGTTCGGGGCGTTTTGTGGTCCCAATTTTTTTGGCGTGTTTTTATTTGTGCCCACTTTTTGGCGCTTATTTCCGTTTCCTGGCTAGTTCTTGTGCGTACTATAAAGTGCTATCCATTCCGGCGTCGGACTTAGTGCGCGTTGTTGCCACGGTTTGTGTCCGGCGTTTACCTACCCCTCTCCGTTTTCTGTAAATTTTATGTATTTGTATTCTCTGCAAATGTTATGAATTTATTTAGATATATATTCTTTCTCTCTCTCTCATTCTCTCTCGGGTCTCTCCCTCTTTCTTTGTCTGCCTTAAAAGTTTCACTTCTGTTAGGTGTACTACACGCACTTTTTTTAATTTTTAGGATGAAATTTGTATACTGTTTAAAAAAATTGTTTGTACACAAATTCTGAAAGTGAAATTACAACGCTTGTTTTAAAAATTTTTATAAACTGGGTTCTTTTTAACATTTGCATAATTTTTAGTATGAAATGTATATAAAATATACTTCGGACACCGTACCTGGATGAATTGGTGCGTGACTACCATTCGGAGTACGTAGGTTCGAATCTCCGTGAAACACCAAAATAAAGAAAAAGTTTTTTCTAAGAGTGGTCAGCCCACGAGTGCCAATTATATACTCTTTCGAAAAAATTTTTGTAAACCGAAATTAGCAGTTTATAAACGATTTTTTTAAGATGAATTTTTAAATAAAAATTAAAAATTTTTTTGCTCAAAAAAAGCAAAAGTTGAGCAAAATTTTTTGTGAACAATTTTTTACAGTTCTTTTCAGCATTTTCGAAATTTTTTATACTAGGCTTTTAAAAAAATATTTTTTGAAAAAGAATTAAATTTTTTATACAAAAGCTTTCGGGAAATTTTTTTGTTTTGTTTTTATTGTAAACCTCTTTAACTCATATACTTTTTTAAGTTTTTTGTTAGTAGTTGAGACTTTGCTTAATAATCCCTCAAAGGTTCATAGTGGAACTCCTATTGGTTTTCTTAATTATATTTTACCATAAAAATTTAAAAAAAAATTATATATTAATATTAAAAATGAGCCGACGATATTTTGCTTTAAAAAACTTTATACCAAAATTTTCAACATCAAATAAATTTCAAAATTATTCAATATAAAAAAAATTAAGTTTACTTTTTACTATACTCAAGACTAAAATTATCACAATTTGCAAATATTAAAAATCAATGAAAAGAAATGTTAGAATTAGCCTTGGGTAGACACAATGGGGTGTGAATAATCTCACAAAATATTTGATGGGTTTCTAACATCTGGAAGTATACCGTTAGCTGTATTTTAGCAATGTTAGTCTTCAGTAATTGGTGCGCACCAAATCTATACAGATCTAAAAAAGTGATTGGGTGAAATTTATCCCAGTATGTCGTTTATCTAAAAAAACATATATGGATTTATTGAAGGTTAAGAGGACAGATACTAGTGAAATTTCGAAAAACATTTGTTTTTTTATAAAATGTTAATATAATCCTTTAAGAATATGTCAAACAATTTTTAGAACGTAAATTTAAGTATTTCCTATATTACAGATCGTCAACCGTAACGACTCTATTCCTTGCGTTCGAGCGCTGCGAGAGGCATAGTTACATTGTATTCAAACTTTAGACGCGTTTGTCTCAAAACTATATTTTTCGAATTGGCATACACGATAACTCGAAAAGTTATTGACCGATCTCCCTGAAATTTTGCACACATCGTTTTTATGATATTGCTATGTGAATTTTTAATTTCGAAAAAATGTCGAACAAATAATTTTTTCGAAGCAAAAATAGTAGGAAAATTTGCCCCAAAATTCATTTTTTTAAGCATTTTATTCTCGATTTTTTTTTCCATTTGTTTTTAATTCATATAGAAATTATGACATTAGTAAACAAAAAATTTTTGGGGTTTTGTATTCAGGTCACTGACGCCGAAGCTACAATGCCCGCCGATTTAGATGCCCCGCTGCTACCTTCCTGGAAGAATTGAGTGTACATCCGCCATTTTAAATGATTAAAAAAAAAAATTATATTATTTTAATGTATAAATAAACTGTATGCCAATTTTGAAAAAAATATATTGCACGCCAATTATTATTATTTTATTTACTTATTATACTTTTTATTTTTTATTTACCCTAATATACACTGCATTAAAGAACTATAAGTTTTGAGAATTTATTTGTTTCTTATTTAATTTTAATAGTTTTCTTATGGAAAATAGTTCATTCTACTACATATACCCATATTTAGTGCAAATTAAAAAAAAAATTAACAAATTTTCAGTTCCCAGTTCAGGTTTCACATGTTTTAAATATAATATAATTTCTACAAAAATTTCGAGTATGCAGTCTTACAGCACATTGAATTTTGGTGCAGCAAACAAAGTGCAGCATTCAAGTAGCTCGAAAATCGCGCTGATTTTTGCCCATTTGTTTTTGCAGTAGTCTTGTGTATATGTCGTCCGAATGGATGCAAACACTCCGGCTCTGAAAGTATTCGATGCGATACCAGCTGGTGGTAGCAGAGGAAGAAGAAGGCCTCCTTTGCGTTGGAAAGATCAGGTGGAGAAGGACTTGGACTCGCTCGATGTCCAACTGGCGCTGGTTCGCACGAGAAAGAAACGCGTAAGCGGTTATCGCGCCAATTAAGAAGAAGAAGTCTTGTGTATTTCCTCCGTACGAGTATAATAATTGCTATACATTGTCTTTTTTCAAATATGAAAGATTAAAGTGAATAAAAAGTGTGAAATTTTTATGAAAATTTATTGATTTTTTTTAAGTTGAAACTTGAATTTACATTTTACATTAGTAAAAAAATTAGTAAAATTAAAAGAAAAGCAAATAAATTGTGAAAATCAGTCAATAAGTTACTACGCCATAGTTATTCACCCGAGTGTTTATATATGTATGTACCTAAATATATATGTCGTACTTTTTATATATTAAATTAGTCTTCAATAAAGCTGATATTTATTTTTATACCTGCAATAAGCGCCGTTGTAATGTTTCATAATTTTCTTTGTACTCATCTCAGTAGTATTTTAATAATATAATACAACAGTGAGTAATGTCAATTTTCCGCTTTCTGCAAACTCCCCATTATTTTTCAAAAATTCCACATTTCATTCGCTTCTCTTGTATCCAATCAAGAAAGGCTGCCACAGAGTCACTCCGATTGCAGGAGAAGCACTCGTACTTATTCATTCGCATAATATTTGTCTGCACTTTAATAACCAGGAGTTGGAACAAGCGCGCGCGCACACTTACATTTGAGTCCTTGGAAAAGTATACAACTAACACACATACCTACATAGGTATCATGTAAATGTAGATCGAGTGCAATTTGCTGCAATATGAATGCCAGAAATGCACCAAATAGCTAAGAAAATATAATACGGCGTCGAAAGTATGCAAGCAAGAAAGGTGCAGTTTTGGAAAAAGTGAGTGTGCGCGGGGGGGTGTGTGAGTTTTCAAGGCAATATGTTGAAAAACAATGCGTCATATTAAATGTGCACATGAGTGTGCGTTAACGGCAAGGCAAGGTATTAACTTTTAACAATCCACACAATACTCACGAACTATCAAAGGGAAGAAATGTTTGTAAGGTTAAAAGTACATTACTCGGAAAAGTTGAAAATTTCACTGTGTGACTGAGAAGATACTACGTCCATGAGTTGTGAGAGCTTAGCTAGGCTGATGCCCAATGATCGTACAGAATATTTGTCTCAAATGTAATAAATAAATTCAATGGGACATCAATGAGTTTTAGCCAATTGCTGATCTTCTGAACTGCAACATCTCTCAAGGTGCAGAGTGCTGGGCTGTGCTATCGCGGGTTCTCAAAAGCACAGCTGTCAGAAAGATGTGGGAAATTTTTGATTTTCTGAAGGGAAGAAATTAGGACTTTTTCGATTTTCTGAAGGGAATAAAATCGGAAATTGTTGACCTTCTGAGGCGCTGTGCTGAGCTATGATAAGGCAGAGCTCTAAGTCAGTTTTAGGAAATTTTTTGGTTTACTGAAGGGAAGAAATTAGAAAATTTTTGACCTTCTGAAGGGATTAAAGTCGGAACTTGTTGAACTTCTGAGGGTCTGTGCTGAGCTATGATATCCAGAGTTCTCTGAAGCAGAGTTTAGGTAATTTTTTGATTTCCTGAAGGGAAGAAATTAGGAAATTTTTGATCTTCTGAAGGGATTAAAGCCGGGAATTGTTCGACTTCTGGGGGGCTATGTTGGGCTGTGACATCGAAGGTTGTAATACAGGAAGGAAACCACCCGGGTTGGGCCTGTCCACCCCCTCCTACCACACTTGTCTCATGTCGATTTAAGAGTCCGTTCCTTTTTCAAGTATCATCTGTTTAGCTGCCCTCACTTCGTAGATGTCGGCGTACTTTAATATTGTTGCATATCGCTGATTGCTGATGAAATTTTATCCCACCCACGGCGGCCGCCGTAGCCGAATGGGTTGGTGCGTGATTACCATACGGAATTCACAGAGAGAACGTAGGTTCGAGTCTTGGTGAAACACCAAAATTAAGAAAAAGTTTTTTCTAATAGCGTTCGCCCCTCGGCAGGCAATGGCAAACCTCCGAGTGTATTTCTGCCATGAAAAAGCTCCTCATAAAAATATCTGCCGTTCGGAGTCGGCTTGAAACTGTAGGTCCCTCCATTTGTGGAACAACATCAAGACGCACACCACAAATAGGAGGAGGAGCTCGGCCAAAGATCCCGATCCGCACGAGGAAAGAGGATAATTAGCAAGAAAGCTCTGCAAATAACTAAAACCACTAACAAATTGTTATCTTTTGTTCTTTACCCTACAGTTTTTCTCTGCTCACTCCACTTGCACTAATATTTTTCCGTCGACTGTAGGCTTACTCTCGCAACAATGGCGCTCGAATGGCTTCCGGAATATTCAGTGACTTGAGGAATATAAAAATGAAAATTTCCAATGCGTTGACATTTGAGAGACGGCAGAAACTGGAGAGGCACAATATACGAAATGCAAAAACAATAATAAAAGCAAAATGCTTAGGCAGCCAAACGCTAGGCCACGCAACGCCAGTGTAGATGCCAATAGACTGGTATTCGATGATAGTTTTTTGATACATAAAGTTTAAGTGTGCGTGCGTGTGTGTCTGTGTATGCTAAGAGCTATGTATTATGTGTGTCAATTTTGTGATATTAAAAACACAATAGCGAAAAATCCAATATGCACTTTGATGATCCGATTACATGTGCAACGCACAGTAGTTCGCTGAGTGGCGGCGCTACAGTTGATTGTTGTTGGCTTGATTGGATGAACGAGTAGTGAAATACTAGTGTAAATTGCGAAAGCAAAATAGTGGAATGCAAGTTTTCAGACAATATTTCGATTTCAATGGTGTCGAATAGTTATTTTCCATACTCGAGTTCAGTTTCTGCCTCACTGGTTTTGCTGTGCTGATGGTTGCGTGCCGAGAAGAAGGTAAGAATATTTCTGCGATAGTCGCGTTACGGCACTGCATGGGATTATATTTGTATACGTATTTGTAAAAGCTGTCTTTCTAGCAGCAATCTTTAGAGAATAGGGGCAGAATCGATGACCGAGTTGTCAACAATCGTGAATTGCTAGAAGAAAGCCACTGTTTAGCAGAATTTATAAACTGGATGAGAATTTCAGAATAATTATGGCGTCGAATAAAATTATACGCTCTGAATGACAATAAATGGTGCTATTTAAGGTGCCATATTTTTAATTTCGGGCTTACATTATGTCATTTGATAAGAAATGTAATTACGTGGAGTAGGTATTGCAGGGAAATTAGTTGCTTCCTTGATGATATCCTACGTAACGATTTTAATTGTTCCCGGATTATTTATGTCCGTCCTTTTTGAGCATCCTATAAATAAGTGGCATTATTCCTAGTAGCAAAGAGCTGGCAGAAAATTAAATTCGAATGCTTTACTGAAGTTCGGTCCACTTCACAAGGCTGATTGGTCACAACCAGTGTTGTCAGATTTTTTTCTTTCAGAAAATTGTAAATAAAAAAAAACTATATTTTAGACCTTCAGTTCTGTGGTCGAACCTTCAGTTCTGTGGCCGAAAATATAGTTCTTTTTTTTCAAAATTAAGACTTTTACAAAATTGAGGTATTTTTTAAGATTTATTAAATATAAATACTGGGTATGTGAATAAGTTTCCACCCTCGTAAAAGAGTTGTCGCTGCTGATACTATTTTTGTGTTCGCTCTCGTAATATACTGGTGATTTGAAGGTGCATATGTGAGATATTGATCGCAGTAGTTGTTCCTTTGTTATCTGACGTCAAAAATATCTACGTTTATCCCGAAAAACAGCATTTGCAGGAAGTCATGCCTCATTATTGCCTTTTAAAGAAAAGTACAGCAAAAACGTGTCGTATATTGACGGTAATCACGTTCCATCAAATACAACTTGTATAGAGGGGTTTCAACGCTTCCAAAGTGACAATTTCGTCGTGAGTAATTTCGATCGCGAAGGGGCACCGAAAAAATTCGAAGATACCCAACTACAATAATTATTGGATGAAGACGCATGTCGGACCCTTGACGATATGTCTGAAGAGTTGGATGTTGACAGATCAACCGTCAGTAAACGTCTGCACGCGATAGGAATGGTTCAGAAAGCAGGTAACTGGGTGCCACATCAATTGAAGGAGAGGGATATGGAGAGACGTTTGGTGACGTGTGATATGCTTCTTGAACGGCAGAAAAGAAAAGGTTTTCTGCATCGCATCGTCAGTGGCGATGAAAAATGGGTCTCTTATGAAAATCCTAAGCGTCGAAAAAGATGGAGTCTGCCAGGCGAACCAGGACCACCGACAGCAAAAAAAATATTCATTTGTCAAAGGTTATGTTGTGTGTGTGGTGGGATCAGAAGGGTGTCATCTATTATGAACTCCTGAAACCATCTGAAACCATCACTGGCGATCGTTAACAACTGTAGCTATGAGTTCGAATCGAGCACTCAAAGAAAAGCGGCCGGAATGGGACGGTAGAAATGACAAACTGATTATGCTGCATGACAACGCCAGGCCACACGTTGCTTAATCGGTCCAGAAATATTTAGAGGGACTGGATATTGGGAAATCTTGTCCTACCCGCCGTATTCCCCAGATATTGCACCTTCGGATTATATTATCAGTGCAGTCAGCCCTTATTGGAGACCGGTTCACTTTTTACGAGATCATCGCAAACTGGCTCCATGAATGGATCAGCTCAAAGTACTTACTCCCATATCGAATAATAGGAAACAATTAATTTGTATAAAATAATATAGTTCCGAAAATAAAAATAAAAAGTACTTAATAAATAAAAAGTAATTTAAACTTAACTAAACAGAAGAAGTTTTTATAAACTGGAATATTTAAATTAGGTTTAGTTTCATTTTTGATATCCACTTGCCCTAACCACTGATGTTTTCTTCATATGCACTCTGTAGCAAAATTATTAGCACTCTACTGTTCTTTTGCAAAAATATAGTTGATCGTGTTACAAAAACCATACAACGCAAAGTTTCATACTTTGTACGATTTTTTTTTAATTCTCCAACATTTCACCAAAACCTTCAACTTTTTAACCAGAATTCTCTAAATTTTTCTGGATTTGCTGTTTTATAGCTAATTAAATTTTACAAAGTAAATAAATTAGACTCATTACTTGCTGTATTTCGAAGAAATTTACGTGTTTTTATTTAAAAAATACCCAAATAATTAATTTTGAAATTAATTAAATAAATTTAACTAAATTTTTATAATTTAGAAAGTAGCATGTTTTTAAAGTTTTACTAAAAAATTTGCCTTTATCTTTACGTTGAGTAGTTTAGGAATAAAATCCATGCTAGAAACTATTAGAAATGCTGAAGTCTATGTTTATTTTAAATTAGTCTGAACTTCTTTTTTTATGTGTTTATTACTCATCCAACTGAGCCATCTCTGCAAAGAAAGTATTGTTTAATATTTGCAATTCTGAGCTCCTAGTTTTACAAAATTTAAAACTTAAATACAAAATTTCTGTCCAGTTCACTTTATGCACCTTTTTGGACAGCAACTCCATTTCCACGGCTCAGCCAACCAACTCCTACCACCTGCGACAATGCGTTGCGCTATTTCAGCACTTTTGTAAATTATAATTTCTGAATTTGATTTATGTAGTTTTCAAAAAAAAAACACCCTCTAAAACTCAATGTACCCACACTTATGGGCAGTAAGCAAGGCAATAAATCAACGTGAAAAATAAGAAAATAAATATGAGTGTCATACAAAGAAAATAGCAGATAAGTTGAATAAACTCTGTTAAGGGGTTATAAATATAGATATTAAATAGATGGGGAAACCGCTATTTAATTTAAACAAATCACTTAAGTGATTGCCGTGTTTTAGCACCCATCCCAGCGAGTTTCAAGCTGCACACGAGCTAGGGAAGCAAGCCAATACAAGGTTTTGGGAACGCATAATAAGAAAAGCGCAAAAGAAGAGGAATGGAGTATAACTCATGGACTCACAAATAAATTTACACAGGACACATTTTATTTCATACCAGATTTGATAAAATTCGGTTTGGATTCTCCGGTCGGCGCTCATGCATACATAAGTGTGAAAATCGCATATTAGTGCGGGCTTAAATGTGATTTTCTTTTTATTAAATTCTGCTGAGGTACAAAGAGCTTTGTTTTTGTTTTCATACTCACAACAGACTTTTTTATTGAGCAAATTTTTTCAGTTATTGGATCATCAAATTTGTTACGCTGAAGTCTAAAAAGCAGGGCGGAAAGGATGAGTGATTAACTTCGAAATATTGGCATTCACCTTTGACGCTTTTCCAATTTTCATTGCAAACAAAAGACTTCATTTCAAAATAGTCTGGTCTTCGAGCTGTAAATAATCGCCTCTTTCCGGTAAACAGTACGTCGTGAGTGATCGCTCAGTACGCACTGCAGCCTTTTCGAACAACCGCAGTTGTAAAGGTTGGTTACGCGATTTACGAGTGCATATTTCGATATGTTGCACACAGGTGTGTACGCATATAAGTGCAGTATCTGCTTAGTGATTTTGATTTGAAGATATCAACAAAAAAATTGTTGTCTACTGCTCACAATCCTTTATTTCCCCCCAATTGTTCTAACATGAGAATCGTGCAAAGTCAACAATGAGAGCAATCGCCTGCTTCCATTCAATGCTGAGCTATTGGAAATTCAGTTCACATGTTGCTATTTCATCATTGAAGTCAGTGTCACCGACAATTGCAATTTCAATTGGTGTACACCGATTGAGCAGAATAAGTTCAAAGCAGTGAACAAAGCAAAGGAAAAAAAAACGAATGCATGGAAAAAACATAAAATCGAACAACAAGCAAAAACGAATGTCAGTGGCACTTGTAGCTTTTCAAAAGAGTCAGAGTCGGTGAATGTCAATTGAGGTTTGAGTCAAAATGGCAATTGCAACTGCTCCACAACAAATCCACTTTGATCTGCCGCTTGGCAAAGCGATTTTCCTAGGATTTAAGTTTACCAATTTTTTATTTTTTATTTTTATTATTTTTTTTTAAATTTATCTACAAACTATTTTGACTTTATGCGACTGTAAATCAATTGTTTTGTATGCATGCAACCACGAAAAATTATGTCAAGTTAATTGAGTTGGGAGCAGGCATTGTGCGCGAGTATGCGCACGTAGGCATGTATGTATGTATGCATGGCTGCAGTAGATCAAACTGTTGATTGACATTTAAAAGTCCCAAAGTTAAATGGCATTTGCTACACATTTGTTTGGAATTTTTTTTAACTTAATTTTTATTGCTTTTCTTTCTCCACGATTTTTTTTATTTTTAAGCAAATTAAATTTCTGGTGCACAAACCTCAAGCGATAATTGTTGAGCCAACTGTGGATTAGTGTTGGTCTAAATACGATAACTTCGCTTATCTACAAAGCTGTTTTTTTTTTAAGTTGATTATTTATTTGGTATTAATAATGTTATGCACTAAAATAAACAATAGTTTTAAGTATATAATATGATTATACAATGACTCTAGACGAGTTCTCAAGTACATGACGAGCTTCTTATAGATATATATAGTAACATTTTATTAATTGACGGTATTTTAGATGTGCCTGCTTTAATTTGAAGCTTTTATAATATTTTATGATTATATTGCAGAGAAAAAAACCTGTAAAAAACAGTGCATGCTTAGCGTAGGGTATTCGGCATGAAATACTGTTTACGTTTGTGTATTGTTTAGCCACCAGCATTTTTTATTAATATCAAGGGCTTCTATTTTGTCTCTGGGGGAGATTTATGTATCAAAACGTTGGTTTTCTCTGTTAAGGGCTTTTGACGTGACTGTTTTAACGTTGGCTCTTCTATGAATGTGATAAATTATCGGTATATGGTCCTTATTTTGTATAAAACCGTTCTTATCAAGATAGAGGAATGTTCTTAGAATCCTTCTTTCCAGTTTTCTTATCCTTTCCATGTAAGATGGTGCCAAGTTATACCAAATAGGACACCCATATGTGAGTATAGGTCTTACCAATGCCAGATACATAATTGATTTTAGCCTGTTATGCAGAAATTTCGTCGAGAACATTTTCTTATAAACATAATATGCTCTAGTTGTTTTCTTTATTTGGTTGTTAATGTGGTGATTGTAGTACAAGAACTTATCTAAGTATATGCCGAGGTATTTGACTTTATCGGTTTGTTGAATTGTGGTATTTGTGCTCTCAGATTTAATTTTGAAAATCTTCCAGTTTTTTTTTATGTTAGTGTTGCATTTTTTGATAGGGGGACGGAATAGCATATTTTCACATTTGTTGGTGTTTAATTTGAGGTGCCAGTCCGTTGTATATTCTTCTACAATATTGTATTTAAGTAGGAGATGTGTGTTTATGTTGGCAATTGTATTGTCTCAGTGGTAAATAACAACATCATCTGCGAAGGCTATTATATTGTCGATTTTATGCAGTAGGTCTAGTATGTATATGTTAAAGAGGGTGGGGGCATTTACAGTTCCTTGCTGTAGTCCCTTTTTTATATAGTAATCTCGACTGCTTTTTATATTATTTATCCATACCGAGAATGTTCTATTACAGAGCATATTGTAAATTAATATAATCAGATGGAGAGGAAATTTGTATCCGATAAGCTTTGTTATAAGTCATTCTATCCACACTTGATCAAACGCTTTTTCGATATCTAGGAAGCAAGCTCCTGTGACGTATTTTTTATTCCAGTTCCAGTTTATTTCCGAGACTAGAAGGTTGATAGCATGAGTAGTCGAATGTCTATATTTAAAGCCAAATTGTTTTTGGCTGATCAGGTTGTTATTTTCGAGTATTATATTGATGTTCATATTTATTACCACTTCGAAGACTTTGCTAATATTTGGAAGCAAGCTGATTGGCCTAAGATTTTTAATACTATTTTTTTCTTTGTCTTTTTTGGGTATAACAATCATTTTAGCCTTTTTCCAACAAGGTGGGAAATATGCATTGTTCAACATGTTGTTAAATAGAGTACAATCTTTTAGTTTTCATTAATTTAAAACTTTAGGTGTACTAAATGTTAATTCTACATTAATTAGTATCCATCTATCTAATATGCTGATAGCAACAACAATGCTTGGAAAACATTTGTTTAGCAGTTTTGCTGTTTTTTTGTGTGCAACGCCTTTGGCTATCGAAAATGTTGTCTGGCAAAGTTTTGGCAAAACTTTTGTATGACTAAGTGCAATGCAATTTCACGCGTGCCTTTTACAAGATTTCGTTGGGTGAAATTAAAAACTTTTAATTAATGCAGTTTTCAATTTTGAGCAGCGGAAAGTGTAAACGACAGAAACTCGATATTTGCTTCTTTTAATGATTTTTTAGGCAAGTCTTGCTCGCAATGCTTAAAAGTTATGCGAGAAAATTTATTTTCGCCAAAGCATTGTTTGGTTTGGTTTTCAAAAAATTAAAATTTTCTTTTTCAGTAGATTTATAAAAAAAATTATATCTTAATTTAAAAATAATTCTAAAAAAATTTCTCTAAATTTAAAAAAAATAATGCAAAAAAATATGTTTTTGAAAAAAAAAAAAATTCTAAAAAAATATTTTTCTGAAAAAAATGTTCTAAAAAATATATTTCGGAAAAAAAAATTTCTAAAAGAATATTTCTTTTTGAATTCCTAAAATGTTTTTTTATAAATAAATTGTTTAATTTTTTTTCCTTGCCATTTCATTGTAATTTTGTTTTTGAAAAAGAACTTTGTAGAATAAAAAGTAAATTAATAACACTGTGGTACAAAAAAAAAGTTGCAAAAAAACTTTGGATCGGACATGGTGAGGGTTGTAGCTTATGAAAAACTGAAAAGAATGGTATAGGAGAAATTTCCAATACACCCCCAAAATCTCATTTTATGGCCATAAAACCGTTTTTCAGTAGGTTGATGTGAAGAATAACTCCTAACTTCGCCAATTTCCATCCGATTTCGAATTTGCTTTTTTAGTTCGAAAGAACAAAATCAAGCCTTTTTGACAGTGTGTTAACATTTTTTCTGAAATGACAACTGACGAGACTGTAGACGGAAGTATTTGGAATTTTTTTATTTTTTCTCTATTTTTTCGACTTTGACATAATTTTTACAATATTATCCGATATTGAGGACTTTTTTTAGTACACTACTGTTATAGTAAATTTAATTTTGCTTCGAATGAGCTATATTTGACAGTAATTGAATTAAAATTAATAGAGTTGTGTGGGTTTTAAGATTTTTTCTTTTTTTTACTACGAGATTTGGTATGCGTTTCGAAGCATGAAAATAATAACAAGTGTCATTATAAACGCATAATATTTATTGGAGTATTGTGCAGTGCAGCACTGTACGGTGTGGTACGGTGCAGTACACAACGGCACTGGTTCCAAACTTAAAAATGCATTGGAAACGGCCCTTTGGAGTTTAGTATGGTACGGTACATTTGTCATTTCTTCATCAGTTTTGAATACTTCTCTGTAAGAAATTCGATCATCATCATTCATCTGAAGTCGTCATCAACTAAACTCCATTGTTTAAATCGAGAAGCGAGCGTTTCAGATTGTCTTCCCGATAGAAGTAAATCACGAGAAAGATCCTGAAAATCTGAATTTGATACAATGTCTCGTTCTGAAGACTTAGAACCAGACGGAAAGTACTCTTTATCATCAGGTTTATTGTTATCAGTTTGATCATCATCAGCAATGAGTTGAACTTCCTTCAGTTCATGACCTGCAGTTGAGTCAATCATATCGTCCAAGACTACGGGGTTCTTAACAGTTGCAATATCAGCATACTTTATGTGCTTTCGAGTTTTATAATGATGCCCGTTTACGTCCGTTTTACAAAAATAACAATCATCTGGTTTATGATAACTTTGCTACACTTGGGAGCTTTTTCATATTTCTATTGAAAAAAAAATGTGCTATAATATGTCAGATATTTTCGTAAGTTCTAACCAGTTCTGTTGTAGGCAGTACAGTGTACTTTTATGTATACATATACACTCCAATAAATATTACGTATCTATAATAATGCATCATCCTTATTCCCATTTAGCGTAAGCTATACCAACATTCCAAATTATTAAAAAAAAAAATAAACTCTTAAAACTCGCACAACTTTACTAATTTTAATTCGATTACAGTCAAATATAGCTAATTTGACGCAAAATTAAATTTACTAACACAGTAGGGTACTAAAAAAATCCTCAATATCGGATAATATCGTAAAAATTATGTCAAAGTTGAAAAAATAGAGAAAAAATAAAAAAATTCCAAATACTTCCGTCTACAGTCTCGTCAGTTGTCATTTCAGAAAAAATGTTAACACACTGTCAAAAAGGCTTGTTTTTGTTCTTTCGAACTAAAAAAGCAAATTCGAAATCGGATGGAAATTGGCGAAGTTAGGAGTTATTCTTCACATCAACCTACTGAAAAACGGTTTTATGGCCATAAAATGAGATTTTGGGGGTGTATTGGAAATTTCTCCTATACCATTCTTTTCAGTTTTTCATAAGCTACAACCCTCACCATGTCCGATCCAAAGTTTTTTTGCAACGTTTTTTTTTTGTACCACAGTGTAATTTATGTAAATCGAAAATAGACAACGCTGTTTAATATTACAAGAATCAAAGCAAATATCTAAATTTGTCGGACATAATATGAATTCAACACATGTTCTTTTGCAATATTACAAAATAATTATTAATTAATATTATATATTAATATAAAAAAAATTATGCTTTTATAGACAAATTGATTTAAGGCGGAACCTCATTTTGAAGCCTCAAAAAATCAATTTTTTTTTCGATAATCTGAAAATGTAGTATTTTAAAAATATACTGTAAAATTTTCATGCTGAAATTCTCAATATTATAGCTTCTACAGCCCACTAACTAGATAGAGAGCGGTCCGCGCGCTCCTGTACCTCAAACTTTAAACTCAACTCTCTCAAAACGACTTTTTTAAAAACTGCTCGTGTTGTAACTCAAAAAGTTATCGACCGATTTGTTTGAAGTTTGGTGAGGCCTTTCTGTACATTACTATCGGAAGGATAAACCTAAAATTTCAGATAGTTCGCGTCGATAAATTAGTTTTTTTGGGGTTAAAAATGTCAATAAAATAGCCCTAAATTCTGACTTTTTTCTCAAAGGCTTGTTAAAGCTTCAAAATAATATAATTATTTTGTCACCTTTAAAAATATGTTTAAAAAATTACCGATTTTGAGGCTTCATGTACTCCCCCTCCAAAAAAACGAATAAATAAATAAAATTTGGAAACAGCTTTTTTGCTTTTTTATTAAAAAGAATTTTATTTCATAATACTAAACTAAACTAATTAATAAAATGTCATTAAAAATTATATTACTATGTTTTTTATAGTACTTAAAATTTGTCGTCTAAATAATACTCTAAAAATGGTCAAATGATTTTTCTTCGATTATTTTTAGTTATTTTTAATGTACTAAAGAGGTTATTAATTAACAAATATATATTTGGAATAGAAATAAAATAAAAATAAAAGAAAAAAATCGCGCATTTAAGTGTAAGGATAAATAAACATTTCGCTCCAATAAAGCCAAGACTCCATGAATGTAACTTCAAAGTCGCTTTATAGTCCAGTCAAAAGAAGATTTAACTTAGTAATTTTAGGAGTATGCGAGTTTATGGTTTTATTATGTAAAACCCATCACTGTGAACTTGAATTTGAGTTTTCGGGGTCGGGGGTTGTGTCCCGCGGCCGCCATCTTGGAAATAAGGGTGCAACTGGTTTTTTGCGATTATCTCGTGAATTTCGAAAGTTACGAAAATTTTGTAAAATACTTTTTTGTAGATAATAATATTATCTACAACTTTCATTCAAAACTTTTTATTGTAAAATTAATCATAAAGAAGTTATAAACAAAATTACGCGAAAAATTAAGGGGTGAATTTTTTTAAAGCGTAATAACTTTTTTTTTATTGATTTTATGGAAAATATACATCAGAGCTTTTTTATAGAGCATTCTTTTGTGAACATTTT
>JAYXIM010012576.1:0-89996 GCA_037575425.1 Anastrepha fraterculus | reverse complement strand
TATACAGTTTGTCAAGAAAGTGTTTTTACATAATTATTTTCGGTGTCGTTTGCTTAGATGGTACCGCCATTATTACACTCGTTAGTCCTTAATCAGTCATAAAATGATCGTAAGAGTAATTTGCTGATCAAAATATCAAATCGCACGTAAATTATAAAGAACGTAAAATGTCTCGAAAACGTACATGTTTGAGGTGATTCAGTTGGCTTATTATAATTATACAGGGTGATCAGATTGGAGGTACTTTTTCCAATACGATTTTTTGACAGATCGCGCATGATGTCAAACTTAATATATAACTTTTTTCAGCATTCCATTACGAAAATCGACGCGCTGTGAGAAGTGTCAATCGCGCGCTCAGGCCAAGTTATGGTATTCAGCGATGAGCTCCATTCTTGGTTTAATGACTAGGCTAATAAGCAAAATTGCTATATTTGGGCTGAAGACCAACTCTAAGCCATTCAATAACAGTCAATATATCCATTGAAAACAACCGATTGATGTGGCCTGGGGGAATGCGCCATGATAAATGACTTTTTGATGCCGGAAATTACGGGCCGTGATCTCCATAACATTTAGTTCCACCAAGACGATGCTACTAGCTCGTGAAACAATAGATTTACTGCGTCGCCGTTTTGGTGAGCAATTTATCTCTCGTCTCGAGCAAGTGGATTGGCCACCAAGATCGTGTGAATCATACATTTCGACTTTTATTTGTGGGAGTACATAAAGTCTAAATGCATTGTGAATAAACCAGCTGCGATAGAAGCATTGGAAGCCAACAATATTAAAGTTATTCACGAGATATCGATCGAAGTGCTCCAGCGAGTCATTCAAAATTAGTGTTTACGGATGACCGATTTACGGCAAAGTTATAGCCAACAACTACAAAAAAATTATAAAGCTTGCCCAATGAATTTGAACTCTCGTTTTTTTATTGGAATTTCAAATCCGATACCTCTAAATTGATCACCCTTTGGAACATCTTACAAAAAATCGTATCTGCTTCAATTGAGGTGTGAGTGACTGTAACTCGAAGCTATTGAAGTGTACCTTATGATCAAAAAGTACCGCGAATGTTTAATTTAAACGAACCGCGCACATGGGAATCGGTCCATATTTTTTTCTTATGTAGGTAGAACTCTAAGACAGACATCTGCCACTTTTTAGCGCCATCGGATCGTTTGAGAGATGCTGTACGTCGCAAAGGGCCGGAAATGTGGGCAAACAATTCTAGGATTTTTCAAGATGATAACGCGCCATCGCACCGAGCCCAAATTGTCCGAACACCAAATAAATACCATCGTGCAAGCACGTTACCACTTCGTGGAAGGAGATTTCGGTCGATAGAGGAGATCAAAGAGAATGCGACGAAGGAGGCCATCCCATCGTCGGCCTACCAGGGATGCAGGGAGGACTGGGTTAAACGTTGGCACATGTGTGTTGCTTCAGACGGGTCAAATTTGGAAGGAGATAAGGGCCAATATTTCGTAAAATTCGGTAATCGGTAATTTTTTACTCTGAAGAGTATTTTCAGAAAATTGGAGTCACCTCACAGGTTTCTTCGTAGCAAATATTTGCATGCGCCTTTTTGCATAATCGTTTATGCGTAATTATAATTATTTTGATTATTGCAAGTGAAAGATGACATTATTGCGATCATTAAAGCAACATCATTGGTGCAACATACACACACACGCGCACATTCATCATCTCATCTGTGTGGCGGCATGGTCGCTCGCTCGAGTGGGCAGAGCAACACCACAGTGCGAGCGCAATGTCTCCAGCGACTGCATTTACCCGGTTTGTAGCGCACAGCAGGCGATCGAGCAACGAGTTTTCGCATTAAGTCATAAAAGTATGCGAATGCACTTACCTACATGCATATCTATGTATGTGCACATGGACGTGCGCACAACGATGGATGAGCTGTCGGACGAGCGAGCCGGGGAGCAAGCGATCGAACGATCGACGGTTACTTTGGCCGTGGTGCGGTGAGCCGGCTTGGAGGGCACCTTTCAATTGTTGCCGCTTTCGACTCGTTGCAGTGGAATGGCCAATGCGTATGTGTGTATATGTGTGGTCATGTGTATTTGTGCTCGCACAAATGGAGTGCGTGCGTGCAACAACCGCCCAGTTGGGGACACTTAGTTGTTTGCGTCAATGCATCATGCCAAGCCAAGTTTGCTAAAGGTGGCGGTGACTGGAGTAACGCGGTCACCTTTGTTTTTGCTGTTGCAGTTCATTTGCGTTGCGGCATATTCAATCATGTCAAGTGTAATAATTTCACGTGCAACCAAGTCAGACGCACATTTTAACAAAAAAGCGAAGCTCCGCGCGGCGAGGCGATGTTGATGAAGGTGCGTGCGGTGCTGGGAAGAAATAAAAGAGTTCGCATTGCGGTTCTATTTGCTTTATTGTTGCTTGTATGCTAAGTTTTAGCATTGTTGTTGCTATTTTATAAAAAGTATTCCTTTATTGTTGGCCCTGCGTTGTGATATTCTAACAATCGGCGGTGGCTTGAACGCACTTTTTGCGTTTTATTCCTGAAGGTTTTATACCCAACGCACATATGAGGTGCGAAGGTAATTATTTTGACTATTTTTAATGGCTAAGTCTGCTCATAGTTACACTGATACACCTATGGATTAATTCGTACCCCTACGATTTTATCTCATGCAACAGGGTGCAAATTTATAAGCACGCCACTATTTTTTTGAAACAATGTAGTTTATATATTCTATATATATATATACAACGTGAAGTCCAAAATAAACAAGACTGAGCTAAAATAGAAACGACAGGAGCTTTATTCTGATAACTTCGAGTTTATTTATTAAAAATACGCTCGATACACTGTTTCTAGCGATATAAAAGCTTTCCAAAGAGTATTTCAGGTCATTGATCGGAATGTCCTTCAGGATGTCGGTACAAGCAGGAAGCCATATCAGGCGAATACGGTAAGTGATTGGTGGTTAAAATGCGATTTCTAGTCAAAAAATCAGTCACAAGAGTCGAACGATGAAGTGGTGGATTATCATGCAATAAGCGCCAGCTTCCTCCTTCGCGGTATTCAGAGCGATTTCGACGAATGCGATGCAACAAACACTTCAAAACGCCAAGATTGAAAATTTAATTGACTGTTTGGCCCGTTGGCATGAATTTCTTGTGGACAATTCCCTTCGAATCGTAAAAACAAATGCGCATCGATTTGATTTTTGACTACTCCAAATGCGATTTTTTGGGTGGTGGCTCGACTAGGGCCTTCCATTCGGCACTTTGACGCTTTCAACACCACGTTTCTCGTCTTTTCTCGCCTCTTTAATGAGGTCTTCCGAATGTTGAATTCTGAGCAATTTTTGGTCCTCAGTTAACTTGTGCGGAATGAAACGTAAGACCTTTCTTAAGCCCAAATTATCAGTTAAAATGCCATAAATCGATCTTTTGGAGATATTCAACTCCGATTACCATGAATTTCAACGATGGTTTCGGTTCATTTTTGATAAATTTACAAACAATTTCGATGGAGTTTTCGGTGGTTGCTGATTTTGAGCGGCCTGTATGTTCATTGTCATTTATGTCCTCACAACCATCTCTGAAACGTGTAAACCATTCATGAACTCTGGCACGAGATTAACAATCATCGCCATAAATTTTTCTTCCATTGAAATTACTTACGTGCCCCAATCTTTTTACTTATATACTAGCAAACCCGGCCCCCTTCGCTGGGCACACTAAAATAGAATAGATATGGTTTAGAACAGAAAATATATGATTTTCATATTATTTATTTCTTTATTCTTTATTCAAGCGCTTTGGCATAAACAATATTTTTTGTTTTTCTATTTGTTTTTGAGTAAAGAGAAAATATAAATTGAAAATCAGGAAAAAAGAAGATTGTTTTTAAATTTCAAATCAACGCATATGAATAAACAATCGTCTTTTTTCCTGATCATCCATGAATTTTTCGTTTCAATTTATAAACAGCATTGGAGCTTTTTTAACCATTATCCATTTATATTTTTCAACAAAAAAAACGAAACAAAATTTTTTTTCCACGAACACATAATTTCTTTCGGACTTCACATTAAATTCTCAAATTTCGTAAGAAATTAATCACTGTTCCAAAATCCACTCCAAAAAAATTTACAAACAATTTTTACATGTTGCACTTACGTTTTTTTCTTATGGCATCCAAATCAGAAAGAAATATTGACACATTGTAACTCACACTGTCAATTTGACAGTTCAGTTCCGCCCCAAGCGTTAAAAAAGTAAGCGACATTATGGCTGGTTCAAAAGAACGCTGTACCCGTTGCCAGTGCTACGAATTACAACCAAACTTTACGGTTTATGGTTTAATTCGGTGCAAAGACACGGCGGGTCCACGTTTTGGCATATATTTCGAGACCCTAGTCATCAATAGGTATGAAAACTACCCCGTATTAAAGCACTTATCAACAGTTTTCATTTGATACCCATATTGTACATACACAACCAAAGGTTACCCGGGTCCACGTTTTGACCTATATCTCGAGACCCCAGTCACGGAGCGGCATGAAAAATACTCTGTACTAAAGCATTCACCAACAGCTTTCATTTGATATCCATATTGCACATACACATCCGAAGGTTACCCGGGTCCACGTTTTGGCCTATATCTCGAGCCCTGCTTCCAAAATTAAATATAATCCATGTTACTCATGGATGATGTAGCTTTCGAATGGTGAAAGAATTTTTAAAATCGGTCCAGTAGTTTTTGAGCCTATTCATTACAACCAAACAAACAAAGTTTTCCTCTTTATAATATTAGTTTAGATTACTCATGGATGATGTAGCTTTCGAATGGTGAAAGAATTTTTAAAATCGGTCCAGTAGTTTTTGAGCCTATTCATTACAACCAAACAAACAAAGTTTTCCTCTTTATAATATTAGTGTAGATGAAACAAGAAGCCTAGCATCATCAATCAGCGGTATTTTGTAGTCACTTTAAACTTGGACTTTGTTATATAATATTAGAATTTAATGGGTTATAAAACTGCATAGACTGAAAAAATCTAAAAATTCTGGCTAAAAGGTTGTAAGTGTTGATGAAATTTGGAAAAAAATTTTTAAAAAGTTTGGAAATGTGCGTTATATGGTTTTTGTTGCAGTATTTATGAAAAATCTAGTGACGAGTTTAAAATTTGGAGGTGTTAGCTTAGGTTAGGAAGTGCTGGCTGATCTGTACAAAAGATCCCACTTAGGCCTCCATGGTTCATTATGGGTCCAATGGGGTGTATATGACAAGAAATCGTATCGGTACGAATGAATAGTGGCAGATCATGTACATATACAATATATACATATGTATATACGAGTATCAGTGTATGTGTTAACCTATATTCGACAGAAAAAGCCTGAGAGAAGAATGACTCATTCTTCGCGAGCACTAAGCCAAACATTTGAAAAATATTTGGTCTTCAGTTTCCTGCTTGTTTTCATTTCATCTTTTCTTATCAGACATCGTTTTATAAAGGGTGGTTAAGTTTCAAGGGCCGGTGTTGATTTTGAATAAAATACAATACAATTTTTTTAAGAAATGATTGTCATTTCTCTTTATTATGATAATAATGGTATGGCTCACTTACGTATGGAATAAAATATCGGCCAAATGGCCGCCTCGGCCTCGGCGGCACACCTCCAAAGACCACCAAATGCAAATAGTTCTTAATCTCAAGTGTGGTTAAGTTTCAAGGGCCGGTGGTGATTTTGAACAAAATACAATTTTTTTAGAAAATTATTATCATTTCTCTTTATTATGATAATATTAGTATGGCTCAATTACGTGTGGTACTAAATACTGACCTCCATCCGATGGTCCAAATTTTCGATGACGCTGAGACATAATTGAGGTTCTATGCCATTAATGTGCCGAATTATCTCATCCTTTAGCTCTGGAATTGCTGCTGGCTTATCGATGTATACCTTTTCTTTCAAATAACCCCAAATAAAGCAGTCCAACGGTGTCGTTGACGCTTAGGTGTGGTACACATTCAACATCGGCCCTTGAAATTTAACCACCCTTTAGATTTGGCACTTCGATCTTATGGTATTTTGTGCTCTCTACTCATCACAGTACTTTATTCAAACCCAGTTCCCTTATTAAACTTAAGATCTGGGTTGGATTGATGAGCGTATGTGCCTTTTTTCTGGCTGCAATTGGCGAGATGTCTCAACCTTTCGTCTGATTGAATCTTTAAATGTTTTTGGCATCAAGCTTATTAAAATTTCCAGTGAATGAGTTTCTTGAAGGCTTGGAAGGTCTACGCCTTCCTTTTTGTTTCTTTACATGCCTAGGCAGATAGAAAAGTGCCTCATCGCTTGGTATTCATTTCTCAAAAAAGTCAGGCATTTCATTATTCAGCTACAGCAATTTTTGAGACTGTACGTCACAGGAATTTGGCGGTCTGAATTTTGGAGCATCTTCAATTCCTTAGTACGATTTATTTGAAGGAATCGCTGAGGTACTTTTTCGCATTGATGATCCACTTAAATCAGCAATGCTGCCGTTATTGTCTAACGGTGAGCTGTAACCAGTATTGGTTGCGCCCGAAACAAGCGAAATTCGGTAAAAAAATGAAGTGTTTCCAGAATTAAGCAGATAAAAATGTCACACTCTGGAACAGCAGCAGCTTATTGAGCCGATAGAAAGGAGTATTCCTGCTTAAATTTTTAAAGATATTACAATGGATGAAGACGATTATGAGAGATTCATTGCTGACTTTACGGCGCCATATGTTTCTCGACCTGCTCCTTGTCTTAGGGATTTCAGTGTACCGCAGCAAGCGGGATTCCACTAATAACTTTCCTGGGCGTGTGACCGATCCACCCATATTTTAATTTATTTATATCGGTTTCAGTGCCATTTTGATACATATACCGCAACCTCTCGTTACTTATTGTTTGTGGCCACTGGTTGATCCATACAATAATAAAGTTCAACTTGTTTAATTTTATTCGGCGCAGTCATTATGAGATTTAGAGCTACAAAATAGGAATAAGATTTTCATTCATTCCTTCAGTAGCCGGTTAGCCCAACAGCTGAAGCTCCTCATTCTTTTGATAAGGTGAACTGTGGGTTGTCGCTGTTTGCGCAGTAAATTTTGCAATTTTTTTGATATCCTAAGACTATCTAATACAGGTGTTGGGTGCACACATCCAAATTTCTACATATCTACCTTTCCACTCCAAATACTTCTTCTCTAGACCCGCAACGCTGTTTGCATTGTTGTTGATCTTTTTATGTATACTCACTCATACATCTGTACATTTACTGCTGTGGTGGCACTATTTTGATATATTGATCCTGCTGCCTATGATCTATGACGATTTATTTGGGGTTGCCGTAGCGATGTTTTGTAGCTAATGGCGCAGCCAACAAAAAGATGCATATTAAAATAACAACAACAAGTAACCACATGTACGAGTAACAACACTCTCATTGGCTCAGTTTTTGCTACGCTCAGTTCCACTCACAGAACTGTCACACACCAAGTATTCGGCACGCATTTTTTGTTGTTGTTGGTTTGTTTTTGTAGTACTTGCGCATTGTAACTGTTTTGCTGCACACTTTTTTGTGTATTATAGTTTTTGTTGTTGTTTGTGCGATTTTCGTTATGAATTTATTATGTGACGGAAGTGGTCCACAAAGTGTCTCTCCGCTTCGGTTGCTTTGCCGCTGGCCATTTGCTTGGTTGCTGGCCAGTTATGTATGCATGTGCCTGTAGTTGCTGTTGTTGGTCACTTCTAATCGTTGCATAAATCTTCATTTTGTGTGGACATTATGTCATACAAGCTATCAAAACTTTGAGTTAAGACTTGGCATAGAAGAAGAAAGGTAATGCAAAATCAAGGTAGTGCAAGCCGAGTGGACCAGTTGGTGCGTGGAGTAGTTGAGTTGGTGTGCAGCAGGGAGAGAGTTGGAAAATAAGTGATGCTCGTGTTTTGAGAACTTTAATGGAGTTTGTGTAGGACTGTCAATGAGAGATAAGCAAAAACAAAAACACAAAAAAATTAAAAAAGGAACCATTGGTTTATTAATTTCAGGCTACAATAACTTTCTTTGTTCCTGAATGTTTTTTTTACAATATCGATTTTTTTTCTTTTATTTTAGTTTTAGGTTATAATAACACTGAAATTGAAATATGAAAGGTTGAGCCAAGGCACACCAAGAGATTTGGTGGCTCCTAAAACACTCAAGCTAAAAAGCCCATTGCATTTAGAGCTCTGGAAAGAGGGTATGTATATAGTCAAGGAAGGGAAGAGAAAAGTATCAGAGCAACTGATAGGAAAAAATTGAGACAGAGTTAGAGGTAGTTAGTCCTGTGAGAACTTTCCAGATTCTTTGCTAAATCAGTAAATATCCTCCAGTTTAAGATAACGAATATTACTCATTCTCACGACATCGGAACCCAAAACTCGTAGCCTTGCTCTAGCAAAGGCACGACCCTCACAGAGAAAGGGCTCAGTGCTATCCGCCTTCTCCAAACAAGACACAAGGCACATTGGGTGCTCAATGATTTCAATGGTAGTCGGTAATAATACCGACCATCAACCGAACGTCTTTCCTTCCAAGTTTTAGTAGAAAGTTTGACAGTTTTCTGTTCGGACTTGTCACAAAACATTTTGCAGTTCTGCAGAGTTCTTGACCGGACCATCGCTCTTTATGTAAATTACATACATAATCCCTGTTCCAATTCATGATTCCTGCGGAACTGATTCCGATTATTGGCTCTGGCCCTTGTGGGGGAACCGCTGATCCACGGTTGATCAATTCATCGGCAATTTCGTTTCCTTGAACACCGGAGTGTCCTGGAACCAATATGAGTACAAGCCTAGTCTGTCTTGCAACAGAATTAAGCTTCTTCTTGCATTCTTGAACAATCTTTGAGATTTGCTTCGCGTTCTCCAAGGCTTTCAGTGCAATCTGGCTGGCACTGAAAATATAATAACACTAGTCATCATAATCATGTGCCGGAGTTTTTTTGTACAAAATAGATTCTCCTTTTTTGATGGTATTCTGTGTACTATATTTGGTATTTTTTTGGTTTTAATAAATTTGCTTGAAGGTGGACGTGGATATTGTCCGATTGTAGCATTTTTTGTTTTTTATTTACATTCCATTAATAGTTCGCTTGATTTTTTTTTTTATTTTGTTGCCTAGTGTAAACGTTTATGGAAAGTGAGCATTTCTAAAAACATCTCTACATACATTAATATAGAAATATTTAGTCAATGACAGCTTCCTTTACTTTTTTTTTAGCCAAGTTTTTTAAGAAACTCTTTCATTAAAGCAGTTATATTGATAAGCCATATTAAGCGATTCTTTTATTTTCTCAAAATGACCACAGAGTTCCGTTTAACCAGTCGCATTATGTTTCGTGATAAGGTTCAGGCCGGCTCAGTGGAGCAACATGAAGACGCACGCAACAAATACGAGGAGGCCGAGCAAACACCAAAAAAGGGTGTACGCGCCAATTATATAAAGGGTGGTTACATTTCAAGAGCCGATGTTAAACGTGAACCACACCTAAACGTCTAGTTTTTTTTGCATTTCATTTGACATTTTTCAATTTCAGATTAACTCAATTTAAGCCATGGAAAGATAAACAATCGAGCAACGCGTTAAAGTTATTTAGGCTTATTATGAAAACGGGCGTTCAAATCAAAATGCATATCGCGCACTTCGAGAAGAAAATCATCTTCAGTGATGAGGAACATTTTCACCTCAGTGGATTCGTCAATAAACAGAATTGCCGCATTTGGGCGAATAATAATCCAAGAGTGATTGCCGAAAAACCAATGCACCCACAAGGAGTGTCTTTTTGGTGCGGTTTATGGGCCGGCGGCATCATTGGGCCGTATTTTTTTCCAAAATGAGGCCGGTCGGGCAGTTACTGTGAATAGTGTTCGCTATCGTGAGATGATAACGGACTTTTTATGGCCCGAATTGGAAGATATGGGTGTGGACGATATGTGGTTTCAACAGGGCGGTGCCACTTGTCACACAGCTAACGAAACAATGGTTCTTTTGTGTGAAAAACTTGATGTCCGAATAATCTCACGTCGCGGCGATGTCAATTGGCCGCCATGTGATTTGACACCGTTGGACTTCTTACTTTGGGGTTATTTGAAAGAAAAGGTGTACGTCGATAAGCCAGCAACAATTCAAGAGCTAAAGGATGAGATAATTCGGCACATTAACGGCATAGAACCTCAATTATGCCTCAGCATCATCGAAAATTTTGACCATCTGATGGAGGTGTGCCGCCGAGGCCGAGGCGGCCATTTGGCCGATATTTAGTACCACACGTAATTGAGCGATACGAATATTATCATAATAAAGAGAAATGACAACAATTTCCTAAAAAATTGTATTTTATTCAAAATCAACACCGGCGCTTGAAACTTAACCACCCTTTACATAAGTATAGATATATACAGAGCCACATACAACGAACGAAATAGTCCCGAAGTCTTCTGGCCTGCGCAGTACGCTGCCATCTGCCATACAATTCGCGAAACTATCGATTTGCTGAGGGAAGTACTGACTTATAAGAAAAAGAACTGTAAACTGATACCCAAGATTGTTAGATTGGACATCGTGGGTTAATTTATTCCGGCGCTATTTCAAGTCAGAGGTTCATTGCTGCCTTGAAAGCCAGCATGGGATACACCATTAGCGGCGTTCCATCCTAAATGCTCGAAAAACTAGTTGATTTTTTTTCTGGGGATCCCGTAGTGGTCAAATGCGCGAAATAGTTACTAATTATAAATGACGTAATTTTAAGGAAGAAACTTATTTCCTTTACCAATTCTTAGTCCAATTCTGATATTGTAACCAAAATTCGAGTTTGATGGCTTTGTCTGAACTTTATTTCTTTTCTTTATTTGTTTGTATTATTCAACGAGAATCCAGACTGCTGCCTTCTCTGCAGTAAAAAATGTTCACTTTCCTTCAAAATTTTTTCCATATCAATGTCCGCTCAAATTTTATTCATATTCACATTTCTTTTATTTTTCTTTATTTTTTATAATAATAAAAAATGTTTAAACAATCTTTGTATACCTGCGAGATATTTGTTAAACCACCAAAACTTAAGGATGAGGTTCATTGAAGCGGAAGATTAGCTCAAGCGCTTCATTTCTTTGGTCTTTAGGAGTGGTGTTTTTGGTGTTTTTGTACGAGCATTCATCATTTGTTTGGCCTTTTTTAGCGCTTTCGGACACATAGCAAATTAGCGCAAAAACCAAGAAGTGACAAGAAGGTATGGAGAGCTGTCAAAATATCACACATGACTTGAAATTAATATACTCGTATATGAATGTATGTGCACATTTTGTGAAAAAAGACATAGAAAAACTATAAAAAAAGGAAGGTGCGCGAATATCTTATTAAAAGAGGTAAAATTAGGTATAAAAAAGGGCCATCGCAAAGTATGTAGTGAGCCTGCTATGTGCGAAAGTTTGCAATTAAAAAAAAAAAATGCCTATCATAACAAACTAGAATTTTAGTGATGACACTGCCACAGATTCAAATAGAGGCTTCACTGCAGCATTGATTTATTAGGAATAGAATCTGCACTGAAGCCCGAGAGCAGCATGCAGATTGGCTAAGATTTAGCAATCAGATACCATGTAGGGCATCGCAAAATATGGTATGGACACAAGGATGATAGAATACAAGGTTTGGCCAATCGAAGCAAAATTAAGAGAGTAACTTTGATTGTTACGTCATGGGAATTTTGTCAGCCGAATTGTGTCTGCTTATTCCACACGTATTTCTACGCTCTTCCAATCAGCCGTTGTTCAAAGGGCGACGAAGTAACATAAGCAAAGGCTACGACGATATTTTTGTATACCATAGACTCAATCTCAGTTTTCGCCAAGCTCTGTCGTAAACAAACTGCTGCCATAACCTCTGTTAAGTCAGCAAATCAGCTGATTCCTTCAAATAGCTGAGATGCGAGTAACGGTTTGATGTTGGCCACACCTTTGCATCTTGAACATCGTGCCATAGACAGTACGTTTTAAGACGAGGTCTCCGACAACTGAGTAACCACAAATTTGGAGCTAATTGTGTGGTTCACGAATTCTACTTATATATATGATAACAAATTTGTTTCATCTGAACGAGGTGATATAAAATATGGTACTAAAATAGGAATGTTTTCTAATCAATGAACTCGTAGCTAAAGAGAATCCGCTCCGTCTCATGAAGCGTCTGCGTCTACTAATTTAGGCTTGCGGACGATCACATTTTGAAGTGCTGAAGATCCTAATATGCCTACGCGCCTCGTAATTCGAAGAGGGACGCAAAACTTTTTTCAAGAAAAAAGGAAAAACAGAATGAATAGAATTTGTTTGATAGACGAGTTACGTCTGGACATGAAAAATAACCAAAATTTGGAGCAGAAAATTGCCAGCTTCTCGAACATTCTCCAAGCAAAAGTATATGACATGAGTCTGTGCGTTACTGTGAACTCATTGCCTTTGAGACAAAATCCCCACTACATCTGAAGTTCGAAGATATATTCAAGTTTCGAAGTCGCGCAATCGCATTCAACTGTTATGAATTTCGAGCCATATATTCAGAGACGGCTGCCAGGTGGCTAATGAATTGACCATAGATGCTTTATCTTATAAACTAATATAAAATAAGCCCTCCTACTATCAAAGTAGAGCTTGGAAGAAGAGAGCAAAGAACAAATGATTTGTTTTAAAGTATAACCATAAAATATTTAAACCATTTATTAATTTGTCGCAGAACGAATTGAGAAAACCTGCAGGCATTTTCGCGGGTCACTGCAGACTGCAAAGCCAACAACACAGGCTTGGGATACGATTTAATGAGTTTTGTTGGATTTGCGACTTGTCACATGAAATATCAACGGATCTGCTCTTCGAATGTGATGCCATTTCAAGAAGAAGGAGAAAACAACTTAGTCTGGTATGGGTGAAAGCAATGCTCATAAGTTCTAATCTATCCAGTAGTATCATAGATTTCGTAAGAATACTTTTATTTCTTTCCCTAGTGAAATGTGTATACTCTGGTGTTCGGGCTGCATATGCAGCAGTGCAGTGCATGATGCTAGCACATGTTTTCATCTTTCTCCCTACAGAACCAGCAAATTCCAGTACATACCGAGGTTAGTCAGCTGATAATTTAATCTACAAAGCCTTGTGGGGATTTCTGTGATAATTCTAAAATTATTCTTGTTTAGTTCCATGCAATACTTAAATCGGTTTAGGTTAAGATTACCTTTCACGCTGTACAACAATTTGGAGGTAATTGTCTGGGAGCGAAATGATTCTAGCTCTGGATAAAAGCCTTAGACTGGTATGGTAAAAGTTCAAAATCGTTTTGCATTTTTTGGCGAAATGTCTTTGTTATGACCATTTAAAATGTCGAACATTTTTGCTCAAGTATTTTTAGATTAAATGTAAAAACATTTAAAATATATTTCGAAGAGAAATATTTTGTTAAGGTGTATATAGTAAAATTTTATAAGGAATAAAATTATACAACATTTTAACCCATTAACTTTAACTAACGGGTGATTTTTTAGCTTTTATCTTTTTAAACAGTTGGTTTAAACAGCTGACGCAGGTTTCGTGTTTTGTTTCACTATCAAACATCTTCAGTTTGGTCTATAATTTAACCATGAATCGTCTTACAAACGAACAACGCTTGCAAATCATTGAATTTTATTGTACAAAAGAGCGTGTTCTGTTAAGAAAGTTTATCGCGCGCTTCTTCCATTTTATGGTCAGTTTAATCGACCCACTGAAGCGGCTATTCGAACTATTGTGACTAGATTTAGAACCAAATTTACATTATTGCACACCAAACCACCATACGCCAACACGCATACGTAGAGTGCGAATTGAAGAAAATATCGTATCGGCCAGTGTTAATGATGATCATCGATTTCGATTTCGATTCGTCGCCGTTCGCAGCAATTGCGCCTCTGTTACTCAACAACGTGGAAAATTTTGCGAAAGGATTTAGGTGTGAAGCCTTTCAAAATACAGCTGGTGCAAGAATTGAAGCCGAACGAGCCCGAATGGGCTCTTGGAAAGTTGGCTGAAGATCCACTTTTGTATCGTAAAATTGTGTTCAGCGACGAAGCTCATTTTTGGATCAATGGGTACGTAAATAAGCAGAATTGTCGATTTTGGAGTGAAGATCAGCCAGAAGAATTGAAAGAGCTACCAATGTATCCCGAAAAGGTCACAGTTTGGTGCGGTTTGGACCGTACTTCTTCAAAGATGCTGCGAATCGTAACGTAACTGTGAATGGTGAGCGCTGCCGTGAAATGATATCCAACTTTTTTTTGCGTGTTTGACTTGCATGACAAGTGGTTTCAGCAAGATGGTGCCACATGCCACACAGCACGCGTAACAATGGACTTGTTGAGAGGCGAGTTCGGTGAATATTTTATTTCTCGTTCGGGACCTGTCAATTGCCCACCCAGATCATGCGATATAACACCTTTAGATTATTTTTTGTGGGGCTATGTTAAAGCTCATGTCTATGCAGACAAGTCTGCTTCAATTAACGCATTGGAAGACAACAGTAAAGAATTTATATGTGAGATACCGAACGAAACATTGGAAAGAGTTTGCCAAAATTGGACTAAGCGGATGGGCAATTTGAAGCGCAGTCGCGGTCAACATTTGCATGAAATAATCTTCAAACATTAAATTATATGGACTGTACTATCGATTTAAATAAAAGTTTCATGCATTTTTCTGAATTTTACGTGTGTTTTTTTGAAAAACTTTCCTATAGCTCTTAAAAAATCACCCTTTATAAAATGACATTTTGAAGGTCGCTAGAGGTTTAAAATGTTCTAGAAAATGATTTCACTTGTCTCCTGAGACAAAATCTTTCTACAAAGAATTTGTAAGAATCAAAATTATATAAAAAGTCTGCTATATGACACTGAGTTTGAATGCGATAAGCCCGGTAGATTGCCGCAGTATGATCTTCTTTATCTTTCCTCTAATTCCTGAATAAGGGAAGAAAAGGTACACTTTCCTAGGACACAAAATAACTCCTAATCTATAAATGAAGACTAGACTTTTTCAGACTAATTTATTCGCCATTTCATTTCCATTAACTCCTATGTGCCCTGGAACCGCAACTTTACCAGCCGGTATGCCACACACAAGCAAACTTGGATATGGCTGCCGCCGTATAAAATTGTTTTTAAAAATTAAAACTCCGTAAAATATAAAATATGATTGCTGACACACTCGAAGCTCAGACCGGCAGCCACTCTACCAAAAAAAAAGAAAGAACTAAATTAAAAAGGAAAAAGGAATAAAATGTAAAAAAATTAGCACATCTCCATGACGCCTTCGCCCCAGTGAGAGGCAGAAATCATGACATACCCACATCATGTCACAACATGCCACGCGGTTGGCAGCATGCAGCATGCAGCGACAACAATCCCAACACTACGAATACACCACGACTTTGTGGCATGCCACGACAGGTAAGGTGTGGTTTGGTATATAAAAAAAAAAAAACAAATACAACCAGTAAATATACAGACCTTGTTGCACTTTTTTATCGAACTTCATACACAGGTATGTGTGTATGTGTGTATGTATATACATTTTTCATTTTGTTCATTCTTACTTTCTACTCTTCGCAAGCAAATTAAAAACATTTCCCATGCTCGGCGTTGCATTAATACGCCAAAATTATTATTATTTGCATTATTAATTTCGCTCTGGCGTTTCTGGCTCGGCGCGCATATCTTGAAATGATAGCAAAACTTAAATGGTGAAGAAGTTTCTTTTGATTTAAAACTTATTATTTTGGGCACTACATTTGCTCTGTTGGCTGCATCCACATATTTACATACACGCACTCATTAATTTTGTGTTACTTCTGATATCGCTGCCCTTTACTGCGCACTTTTTATGAAATGACTTGCGACTGCCTACCTTTGCATTTTGGCCAAATTTTCTGTTTATTCTTCCTTTCTTCTTGACACTCACGCTGTCAGCGCCGGTGATAAGCTGGCGGCAGGACTAAGTGGGCGCGGCAGGCGTGGTGTGAATGTGATGGCGGCGCTGACTGATGACGCGCCGCCTTTCGGTTTTATGGTGCCTCGTGTCAACTTGGCTTTTTAAAATTTATCTAAAATTTTTGACTTTGCCACAAAACTTGTTTCTTTTTTTTTAACTTTTCTTGCATAGCTCTTATCAATTAATTATTTTTTTTGTTCCTTTTTTGTGAATGGTGGTTTTTGAAGTTCATTTATGTGGTTTTTATGGTGAAACTTTCGCAACACGATTTATTTTCGCTCCAAACAGTGGCATCTCAGCAGTCGCAAAACGTTTTGTTGCTGCGATAAGCGCGCACACTTGCTTACGAGCCTGGAGCAAATGCAAGTGAGTCTGAAAAAATGTTTATATGTATGAAAAAGTTGTATACCTGTGTGTATGTACAGCCTCACTTATTGGATTCTTTATTCGGAATTAAAAAATAAATTTTTAATGAGCGCATCTGTTATTTGTTACGCGTATTCGTAGCTGCTTGATTGCTGATTGTTGCCACCATTTGATTGTGTGTGGGCTGCAACAGACAGTTTCGTATCAGAATATTTTGAAGTTTGTGTATTTATTGGACGCAATTTAAGGAAATGCATTTTGGTATGGTAAAACATTCATAGATTTCTTAAGGATATTAAAGCTGCTTAGTTGTTACTGTTTTGGACCTTAAGATTGGATTTTGCAGAACTCAATCCTGCTTCCGTGCGTAATTTTAATATTATCCGTTATTGCAAACTGTTTTCGTGTGAGAAGATCCCGACTAAATTTTTTTGTCTTGTTCACTCCTCTCGGGAGCATAGCGCTTCGACAAGACTCTTTAATCGTACACGGTTCTGTGCTGTTGTTTTTGCACCGTCCCATGAGATGTCCAAGTGTTTTTTGGTCGACCGTGACCTCTGCTCCCTTGCGGGTTTCAGTCCAGTGCCATTCTCGTGTGCTATGTCGCGGTTTTCTCAGTGTGTGACTTATCCATCGCCACTTTCTACAAATATAATATTTGTTGAAATCCTTCAAAATATAGCTCAAAATGACCAATAAAAGTAAGCAATATTGGGTTACAAAGTTCCACAAAAATATTATTTTTATTTTTTTCTCTTTAACTTGTATTGAAGCATAGTCAATTGTGCCTCTTCGCCAACGGAGCTATATATCCCAGTTCGTTCCACGTAAGGCCAAGAGAATTCATTTCAGCTTCTGTTGAGTGTCTCCACGTGGTACGTGGCCTACCCACTCCGCGGTCAACCTGTTGTAAGCGGTTCCAACGAAGGGCCTGCTTAGAAACATTGTCGTCACTTTTTCTGAGCGTATGTTTTATCCACTGCCTTTTTCGAATTTCAGTGGCAACGTCTACACCATGCAGCCAAGGAAGCAAAATTTCTCTTCATACAGTTGTGGGCCCACAGCAAGCGGCTATGATGTGACCCCATTGAGACACAGAGCTTTCGTTTTTCTAATGTTGATCTAGAACGGCATAGAACATTGTGACCTTAAGAACTATTTCGCTCCATTCTTTGATTTGGAAAATGTTTTTATTTTGGGTTCCGAAAGGATGTTGGGTATGATCTATAAGCCCTTAGAACTCATCGTTTTGTCTATTATTAGATAGTTACCTAGGTTTCTTTTTGGATTTATGAATCAAGGCAGAGCATTAGAGCAATAGAGCCTTACAGTTTCACTCTCTACAGTTAAGAATCTGCAGTTTTCATAGAAATAAATTCCTCTGAAGATGATACTTCAGCCCGCCATTTCCCATCAGATCCCCCGTGATAGTTCTTAGGGTCTTCCTCTTGTTTTCTATAGAATCTTTTTGGTCATGAGATTCCAAAGTGCTCTGAGATGCTTCAAACCTGATAGATCGCCTCTTTATGGTTCCCCATGATCTTATTTCGCTCATTTTGCTAAGGTGTGCAGTGCTTCTTTGCTTAAGCCACTGTAGAGTCCCGAGTCTACAAGTATGAACAGAGTTGATACTTCCCTCTTTATGAGCTTGTCTGCAATCTCATTTTCGATGTGTCCGGGTACCTAGCAAATCCACACTTGGTTGGTCTTGTCAAGTGTATTTAGCTTGCCAATGAAACATTCCATCACCAGTTGAGAGGCTACCTAATTAGAGTTCAGGTTATGAAGCTGCTTGATTGTCTGAAAATATTGCTATGTACTGGCTCCGGCAATTGAGCCATATATTGAAGTGTGCGTCTCTCTTTCTATTGCATATTCATCCCCAAAGGGAAACATCAACCGTTTTCTAACGGTTTATGAGTATCTCAGCGTTGTTGGACAAGTTCTAATAGAGTGAGAACTTAAATAGTGAGCCTGGAAGCACTCGGGCAATGATACTCTAAAACTGCTGAACCCATAGTGTCTTTACATAGACAAAAAAAATATTTGGTGATAAAAGCGTCTTTCAATATTGAAGAGAATAACAACAACTTTACTCCACAACAAACTTCGCAGGGTTTGTTATGAACGTTAGCAGTTTGCCAAGGGAAAGATAAGGGGAATCAAAGCATCTGACTCAAAAATGTGCCATCTAAGTTTGCTGAAAGCCATACAGCGGCAAAATAACGCTCTCTACTATATATAATATATTCAGTCTCCTCAGCAGCAGGATGGACAGTGTGGATCAGCGACGATGCCCATAGTGACCACATGTCGTTAACATGGGTTGTGCCTCGTAATTAGTTAGTTGTATCAAGGCTCGTAGCATACATCTCCTCTGTCTGAGAACGGATTTAAAGGTTAATTAGCATTTGATGATTTGTGTTGACAGTCGGCATTGGACCAACTGCATGGATGGAAGACGCCAGTGTTACGACTTTTCCAAAAATTTCTCGCTTACTTTTTTACTGTTCTATGATTAATCTTGCACTCTGCATTGGAACTGGAGTATACACACCACTTTTCTGTAAATTTCGCACGCTTTTGGTAATTGATAATATTCATACATTCGATAAAATTCATACATTCTAGAGGGACTTCGAGTTGTATACGGGAAAAACGAAAAAAATTTCAATTATTTGCACCACTCTTTGCCATGCATGAGTCATGGATTTCTTAGAGAACGCTAACTTCTCGCCTAGATTAAACCTTTCGAAAAGGATTTACGCGCCACTACGCCGCATACTGCATTCTACTTTTTACCATCAGTCTCCACGCGTGACACATTGCAACACTTTATCGCCAATTGGGCATCGATGGTGACCCAACCCTCGCCTGAGTTACCGTCAACTTGGAATTTTGATTGAATTGCGCGTCATACCGTTGGCATGCAAATCACAATTTCATAATTTATCAAGCACATTTGCCTTTTGTTTTTGTGTGTGTGTTTGTTTAGAACTAAAAGCGCAAAGCTAAGAACTTCGCACATCGGGCACCAGCAAAAGAGAATTTGCAACGCTGCAACTACAAATGGGTGCGTATAAATTGTAGCCTGGCATGGCAAATGAAGACAGCTGAATGCGTTCGGCACACACGTGACATCTAGGATTCTGCACTTATACTACGTGAATGTAAGTATGTGACTGTATGTTGCGCAAATGCAACGAGTCCCCACCGTTGGCGCAATCAGTTCGAACGCATCACAGCAATCGAACTCATAAATAATCGGTGACGCGACAGCAGCAGCACCATCACAGTATAACAACGAAATCTGCTTGAAACAAAACAAACAGAAAGTCAATAGACTTGACAACAACAACAACAACAACAACAACATAAAACACCAATATTGATAGCATTTGCAGCAACACTTAGGCACCATTTGTGGCGGCGACTACTCTTATGTAGCTTCGGAATCTGGTGCAAATCATGACGGAAATCAAGGTGAGCGTGGCAGTGCGTACGAGCCGCTGCTGGGCAGCCAGCCAGCCAGCCAGGCAACAAAGCAACTAGGCAGCTAGTTGCGATCAACAGTGACACTGACGCTGCAAAACACAACTCTGTGCATTTGAGTCAATTGAACGTGGAGAGTTTAGAGGTGGGTTAGAAGAGTGAGAGGGCAGCGCACGGGGCAGCGAATCAGGGAATATGACTCAGTCGTCGCCGCCGCAAGCTCCATGGCTCCACAGCTCCATCGCTGATGCTGTGGCTGTCGCTGTCGCTGTCGGTGTCACCGTCGCCATCACGCATGAATGAATGATGGTAATGGTGATGTTGATGTTGTTGTCGATATTGGTAAAAAGCAACATGCAACGCATAGCAGATGGTCGTTGCAGAAATAGTAAGGACCGCAAACACAAACAAAAGAGAAAAACCAAATCTGTGTATGGCTACAACTTTGAGCGTAGTTGAGATACTATGCCATTAAACTAGGTTTGAATGCAAAATGTGCTCGACGCTTGAAAAGATGAACAGCTGCATCTGTGATGGGTATGCTAAAAGAAAAATGACAATAACATCAGCAGAGCCATTTTGTAGCACTACTAGGACATAAATATTTATATTTGTGTTTCGAAATTTGCCTGTGTAATGTGTGAGTAGACTCATTGCAGGAGTCTATGAGTGACGTAAGTAACAGTTGATTGTCAAAATTTTCCACAGCAGAGATCATCTCATTCGCATGCTTCTTTCTTGAGGCCTCGTTTAATTTCTGAATTCTCTCGCTTTAATGCCATGCGAGGTGCAATTTTTTCATTCCAATGTCATGTCAAAGGCGTTTAATATCCTATTAAAATTTGAGAGTATAAAGGCTGCTTTTTCGCCTCAGTAATGGGTGTAGAAAAGAAACTGTAAAATTCTGGAGTTCACATAACCAAATTGTAAATATTTAACCTTTTGAGAAAGCAGTTTTAGGTACATCACTAAGATCAGAAATGGATACTAAACAAATGAAAAAAACGAGACAAAAGTTTCATTGCAGAAGAAGAGAGTTGCTCTCTCTAGATCTGGTGGAGGAATGCAATAATTTGATTGAGGATAAAATATCGGTTGCACGGATTGTGCTTTGCCTTCCATCATAACAAGAGTGGAGCAACAATTCGCGAACTTGCTCCAGTCAATATAACACTGAGTGAGAGACACAGAAATTACTGCCCAGAACCAGCTCAGCCCATGTATATAGAGGAAAGTGTTATTCTGACTCCGTCAGTGGCTTCCACCTCAACAGCCGTCACCTTCTGTGAACTAAATAATAGCATTAAAAATAAGTTTACGTGTTTTTTAGTTGCAACACATTTTCTGGGATTACCTTCAATCCGTTTATAGTAGATATTGAAGCTTTTTCCACCCATTCACCTCGGTGCTCCACAAACAGGGTTCCTGAATTAATGCAATGTCCACGTCGTCCTCCGCTAGGAGAACGGTTAGGTTGTCCGTTGCAGTTTGTGAGTGCTGCAGATTAATTTGGACAACCTTTAGACCCATGTTTACTGGCTTCCTTTTTGGGACTCGGTGTCATCTAGTTGCATGCCAGTCAACAGTTCGTTGGCACCATCGTCCTCATCCTGCTCTTCCTCCGGTTTTGCAGAACGGAATATCGTCAGCTGGACCTTCCGAATGCCGAAACGAAGTTTGTTTTCCACTTTCTCCAGTGGTCCCAGACTCTCTTCTGTAATTAGAAGTTATTCTCACAATTTTGTTTTTCGTTATAGCTGATGGCCAAACTTGGTAATCTTAATATCCTTGACATTCAACTAACCTCACTTTACGCATTTTGTTCTCATTTCTTTCGGCTCTTTCTCTGGCGAATCCCCTATGACGTAACAGGGGGATTAACACAATTAATCTCAAAATTTCGCTTCGGATGACGAAATTTTCCATATCCATATCTTTTATTTTCTATATAAAAAATTTTCGGGCATACATTTTGTATAGAATGGAAGCGAAACAAATTGTAAAAAATCAATGCTATTTTTTAGTTACTTAAAAGTTGGACTTTGTACTAAAATTAAATGGGCTATAAAACTGCATACCCAGAAAAATTCTTAGAATTCTGGTAAAAAGTTGCAAGTTTTGATGCAATTTTGATAAATTTTGTACAAAATTTGAAACTTTGCGTTATATGGTTTTTGTTATAGTATGAACTATATTTTTATAAAATAAAATAAATATAGTAAAATAAATATTTATATATATATATATATATATATATAATTTTTTTACTAGATAAAAATAAATGGTTTTGAGTGATGGAAATCTTTAGTTTGATTTCATCCGTCCAATTGCTTGCTGTATGTATTAGATACTCACTGTGTCTAGTTTACAAGTGTCAAACATTATTGACGTATGAATCCATTTGCAAAAATTATAAATCTTCTATTAGGGTGATGATTTTGCGCCACCTTGTATAAATCGTGAGCTACGGTTCACTAAAGACATTCAGCGAAAAATGCTCAGCATTTTTTACTTCATATAAGAGTTGTTCAGTGCAACTTATTGACCTGTAAATACTGCTATAATATCAACAATGCATTGACCCATCTTAGAAGAATATAAATGGAAGTTCCAGATTTAATGAAATTAAGCAGATTCAACTCACCGGCGATTGCTGAAAATTGCATGCCTTAAGCAATCTGAGGACAAGTCCAGAATTGCTGTGATTACTGAATAATGAGAATATAATGAGGCCATAACCAAAATATAGACCACTCAAATCTTTTTTCACCTCCGTTGGAAAGCAATTTTTCCATCTCTCCCAAACTGAACGTCACTCTGAGTTAAGCATCTTTTTACCCATTCGAATAGCGCGAACGTCCACGATATGGCACGTAGAGTCAACAAACAGGGTAACTCAGAGAGAAGAGAGTTGGCAGAAGAAGGGATTTTTAAAAACCGAATGGTAATGGATGCTATCAGCGCCACCAAAAGAACAACAAATGAACGAAATTATGCAGCACAGAAGCAACACCGCACATTTAGGCGACTAGCAACAACTAGAACAGCGAGCAACAGCAGGAGCGGCAATGTCAGAGGCGCAATTTGAATTATGGCATTGACAGCGTAGCAGCGCTGGGACGCTGCGGTAGTCGCCACATGCGTACCCACCTAAAAGTGGGTACATAAATACATACTAGTACTTAGCAGTTAGTCATGCAGGTAGGCAGCGAGGCACCGAAAGTAGCCAATGAAATTGTAAAATCCTTGGAGCTTGACTAACTGTGGCCGGTGCATCACGCTGCCTGGCCGCCGAGAGAAGTGCCCATAATGCCATTGGCATTTCGCATTGATTGCCGCCGCTCGTCCGAACTCTATTATATGACTTGGCTGTTTTTTGTTGTTGATGCCATTGTGGCAACCGCATCGATTGTGCCATTAAATTTGTGGCAGCTACCAACAAGCCTTGGTCGAGGACGACGAAAGGGCAACATTCGCGTTCGCATTCGCGCTTGACGCGTCGACGGTTATGAGTAGATAGTGGCTGCGGTAAGGTGACGGCGGCCACTGTTGTTTGTCGCCGTTACGCCGCTCAAAATTGCCATATTTAAGCAAAAGTGCGGCGATAAATCAAATTGTCACTCGTCCTCTGCTGCTATGGCTGCTTCTTATTCTTCGTTTGCTTTATGGCTATTTCACAGAGAGTTATGCGTTGCCACAATTTTGGCCATCAGATGTTCACACTTGCATATGTGCGTATGTATATGTTTTATGCAATGTGCTTCATGTCGCTGTTGGAGTTGTGCATAACTACCCTGAATGAAACACCAAACTAGTCCGAAATAGGGCTAGTTTGCAACTAGAATTTGCTGACCGGAATGGAACTAGTCCGAGAAAGATGAGATTGTGCCGATTATAAAACGATTTATTCATACCTATTTTATTTGACTTCAACATTTTAATCAAATTTTATTTGGGTGTGTTGCACTCCATTAAAACGAGTAAATATTCAATTTTATAATAGAAAACTAATTCAATATATGAATGAAATATTATTGAGGAAGCTAAAGAAAATGAGATTTGTTATACCTGAAATCTTTTACTTTTGATAATGTAATGAAAACTGCTTGTTTAATCCCCCCATCAACTGCAACGCCCTTATGCCAGCGTTTAATTCACCTGTCGAAACATTTCTTGAACTCTATTTTTTATAGCCATTACTTCCTTCCTTTTTTTGAAACGCGTTCCTCGTAGTAGGTTCTTGACTCGATCAAACAAAAAAATTCCAGAAAGACATATCAGGCGAGTTCGATGTTTATTGAATGATACTCTTTTCGTTCTTGGTCAAAAATTCACGGATAATGATGGCACCGTGCGAAATTCACGAGTTGTTTTCTCGCAAATCTTTTCTATTTTGGCGAATGGCTTCATGTGAACAACTCTGAACGCCCAAATAATAGTCCCTATTAACTGATTGACCTTCTGGTAAAATTGCGTGGTGTACAAAACCGTTTTAATCCATAAAACCCGTGAGCATCGCTTTCTTTTTTCCTTGAAAACGACATGGTTTTTTGGCTTTGGTTCATTCGTAGCTCTCTACTCACGCCTGGTGTCTGGATTGCGTGTCGTACTCATAAACCCATGTCAGATTAAGCCTTCGAAATTGTGTCTTTGGCGATATCAACGCTGGTTTGTATGAAATTCAGGTCCTTTAGAATCAACTTTGCAGCAACACTGCGTAAACCCAAATCTTAACCCCATTGCTCTGAACGGATCCACAAGCAATGTTTAAGTCTTTTGCTCCAGCTTTCTGATGGTTAATGTGCGTTCATTGGTCAACTTTTCTTTCACTTTATTGATGTTTTCATCAGCTTTCGATGTCGATGGTCTGCCACTAGATTCGTCATCCTACATGGACTCACAGTATCTTCTGATATATCTTTGCATACATGAGTGTATTTAATTTTTTAATTACAATTTTTAAACTCAAACTAATGGACTGGTCCATAAATGGACTAGTTAATTTTGGTCTAGTTGGAGGCTGGTATATTTATGAACGAAATCTGATAAGTCACGCCTAGTAAGTCATCGTCATGAAGAAAACACCAGTTGCCTTTATGGAAAAATGACAGTTGTCTGACTAGTGAGGTCTGCGACTCATACTATTTATAAGTAGTTGTGACGTAGTTTACACCTACCACATTTGACTATAGGGTAAGTTCTCGCTTTGCGTACCATATATTACGGAAGTATGTATGTATGTATGTCTAATTCTTGTAGTTGAGTAGCAAATTTCTGTACATACATATGTATGTATAGTAGTATGCTTTTGAGTCCATTAATGTGCCAATGCATTGCGGTTGCACAAATCATATCTGCGGCACACCGCTACATCAGTGTGAATGTGCATCTTGCGGTAATTCATATTTCGCTAATGCATAAATGTTTTGTAGAAGCACTTGAAATACAGTATGAGGTTTTAGGGGAATAGAGTCCAAGTATTTACTTATGCAGGTCTATAGTTAGGCTGGATGTCCGCGCCCGAGAATAAGAGGCAGTACTTGGATGTGAATTTTAAATTCATCTGTTGCAGATGTGGTTCACATGCGGATGCTAGCTTTTAGAAATCTTCATTTTGTTAGTTTTTGTGAAAAGAAAACCTGTGCTTAAGTATTAGATTTACTAGATCTATTGCATATTTGACACATAAGAACTATGAATAATTTAGTGAAAAATGCAACAATTTCATTTTCCTTCGGCTAAAGTTGTATGTAATATAATAAAATTTATTGGGGCCGTAAAAAATATCGAAAAAATAGTCACCAAGTCTAGTGACTCACTTTTGGGCTGCATTTTTCAGAACATTATGATGCATTTCTAAGGTAATGGCATCAATTTCCACGTGAATATGGTTTTCGGAGAGTTAAGTATGATGTGTATTAATTTATATCTTTCCCTTCTCTTTGAGCAACTACACGGGAAAAAGTCCAGCGGAGGCCAACAAAATCGCTGTTTGTGGCTCTGCCTTATTGTAAAAAATGCCATCTATGTCAAAATGGTTCAGTGATGCACTACGATCTGAAAGATTGATTGTGTCCCCTTCATGGATTCTGAGTACATATTTAGCTCAACTAAGCTCAATTTCCGCGCCCGCCGTAGCCAAATGGGTTGGTGCGTGATTACCATTCGGAATTCACAGAGAGGTCGTTGGTTCGAATCTCGGTGAAAGCATAATTAATAAAAACATTTTACTAATAGCGGTCGCCCCTCGGCAGGCTATGGCAAACCTCCGACTGTATTTCTGCCATGAAAAAGCTCCTCTTAAAAATATCTGCCGTTCGGAGTCGGCTTGAAACTGTAGGTCCCTCCACTTGTGGAACAACATCAAGACGCACACCACAAATAGGAGGAGGAGCTCGGCCAAACACCTAACAGAAGTGTACGCGCCAATTATTTTTTTTTTTTTTAAGCTCAACTTCCTCAAAAAGTTTTAATGAGTTTTATTTCCTTCTCTGGTGTTTGGCGCGTTTAAGTATACTATAGTATATCAGTGCTGGAAACGGTGCTAGAAAATGTTGGGTGGTTGCATTTTTCGAGTTGCATCCAACGCCTTGAGCTCGCTGTTAGCATCGCCGATTCTCTCACTTTCGTTCGCAAAACGTTTAAGGTGGCCTCGCTGTTGGCCAGTTTTTCAGCTACCTTGGCTGCTACGTCATCTGGTACTTTAATTCCAGTGTTGACGTCGGTTTGATTGCTGCCTGCTCCTTAGCTGAGCCTTTTGCTACTTCTACGTGTGTTTTTATCACCGATGTCGTTTCAGCCACAGCTTCTCTATTATCGCGTACTTTGTGTAAGTGGGTGGGTTTTTTTTTTTTTTTTTACGAGGAGGAAGCATCGAAAGCCTAACCCCGTCAGTGTGGGGCTTTAACCCGAACTAAACCTCCTACCGTCAAAGTACCGATCCCCCCGGTACAACCGTTAAGTATTCGTCGGGAGGCGGTTTGAGCACTAAGCTCAATGCCCGTTATTGTCCTGATGCAATACGTCGAAAGTAGCATCTGCTTGTTACCACCCACTGTTTAGGTCATCTGATGAGAGAGCCACCCCTGTCATAACAGTACTCCCCCACCCACCTTGTCTCTGTCCATACCACAGAAAAGTAAGTTGCTATGTCTGGTACCGTCAGTTTACCTGCATCCAAATAAATTTATCTAGCAAGTGGTCCTACAGCACAACCATAAGTTACTAAATCTACTACTACAGGAAAAGTTACTACATCTACTACTATGGAATTTCAGCTATTGCTATGCTTTCGCTTTTTCGCCTGGATGGGTGTGGTGCCGAATCTGTAGCATAGCCTGCAGTTGCTCTTCTTGATTGTTTTTATCGAGTGGTCGTCGATGCCTATTGCTAATAAATTCCTAGTTTTCAGCGTTTTGCTGCTGAGTGCTCTACGAATACGCCGATTCCTGGGTGATGATAAAATTCAGAGGCTGGTTTATTTCAAAGCTGGCTGCTTGTGGTGGGTACGTAGTCTTTAGGAGCACACCCGTAACATGTGCTTTCCCTCTGGAGCTTCCCGGTCGAAAAGTTTTGACGTTGTTTCACGCAGCCAGTTGGCAGCTTCCTCCGAGGAGGCTCCATTTCACTTGCTTTGTAAGAAATTAAAAATCAAGCGGGGTTTTTGGACTTAAAATAGGCTGGGATATCGTGATCTAAAGGTTGACATTGCTAACTAGACATCTAGATCTGATGGTAGAACTATTTAGCCTTTACAATGTGTTTTACAATAAAAGAAAACAACGTTAAGAGGAAGAAGTGAATTTGTTAGTTTATGTCTGTTTTGTCTAATCCGGAATCCGGTGGTCATACGATAACGTGCTTTGAGGTCTAAAGCTGCAGTTAAAAATTTGAATTCGCTTTCTTATTAAGAAAAATCACAATAAATCATAATAAATCCCTCCCAGCTGAAGTCGTAGACGCCAATCTGCTTCAAGCGGCCAAAATTCATTTTTACCTTAACGTCGAAATTCAAATGACACCATTGAACGAAATAAACACTCATTGATGTCAGCACATCGATAAAATTGGCATTGTATAATGAAATAAATCGATGTGTATGAATTTTAGTGGCCGATTATCTTGAAAACACCCTCCTCCTCAAAAGAGCAGAAATATTCTATACTACAACGAGGATGTGGGCTTGCGCTTGGCTGTGTGGCTTCAAAAACGTTAAAGTCACAAAGAATAACGAAAATTTATAACTGAATAGCGTAAATACAAAGCGACAGTTGTGGGGAGCAGAACAATGATTAAAAAAAAAAAGAAATATTTGCAATCCCGTGAATTATTGTGGCACAGATCATAAGCGCTCAACACGTTCGATCGCTTTGGATTAAGGCGCGCGGCATTGAAGAACCGCGCACTCACAACCAAAACCACAAAGGAGGGGCCATTCCATACACACACACACGCATATACATACACATGCGGCAAAGGTGTTAAAATATCTTCTGAACTATAAGCGGCGTTCCACCAAATTATATGTATATTGAAATACAATGGCCAAATGTGAGCTGCTCGATCGCGCAAAAATCGAAGTGCGATCGTTGCATCTCCTGCAAGAGTCGCTCGCTTCGCGTTAACGCCGCGCGTTGCGCAGTTTAAATTGTGAATGGTTCATTGTCGTTGATTTTTGGCAAATGCAATTTAATAGGCGACGACATCAAGTTTGTCACGTGGTTGCCATAAATTTGCGCGCTGCCGACGAACGACGGCAAATACTCGTAGCAATGATCACAGCAGCTGTGAGCCCCAGCACGACTCCGCCTCTTCCTTATCCTCTTCGGTTTAACTCTGATTCTTATTTGCGCACTTCTCGTTTACTACTTCAGAATATTAACTTGGCTTTAATCCTTTCACTTTATCGCTTTTTCGAATTTCGAATTTCGATTTTCATTCTTTATTGTTCTGCATGATTGCTTACCTTCTTAAATGTTTTTTTATATTTTTTTACCGATCGCTTCCTTTGAATTGCGGGTGGCTCGAGTTGAAGGTGTTTGCGGTGTGCGCGCGCTAATAAATTCAAATTTGGGTAGGATAACCAAAAGGGAAAAGTCGAAAACTAATGACAAAAGCTGCTATAAACGTGAGTCCTTTGAGTGCGACATTAATTGGCTTTGATGGGCAAACAATAGCGCTGCTCGGCGGCTTTGTGTGACCGTCCAATCGAAGGGCATGAGATGTTGTGGTATTTTAAAGTGAGGTAAGGTGGCCAAGAGAGTTAAGAAAAAGAAATCATTGAGTAAAAAGGGAAATAAAACTAGAAGCTATAAAACAGTTTTGAGAAAAAGAAAACGGGAAAATGAAAATCTGTCTGAAATGCTCTCTGCCTTAGTGTCTGAAGTAGTACGAACAAATTTTTGGATAAGTTAGGGATAAACTTATATAGATCAAAATAGAGTTAACGCTTTAACGGCTCTGACACATACAAATTATCAAAAAAATATTAGTCCACCTATTTGATTTTTCCACTCCGAGTACAGCTTCGAAATGGTGTAATTTGGTACTCTCTTGAAGAACTAGATGAACAACTTTGAAAATTTTTTAAATGAATTAGTTAAATATTTCCATATAACCTTCAGTTGAATTAATAAAAACATTACTAATAATTTTATTCTGCAGTCAAACAGTCCTTGGTAAGCTGCAGCGCTGCTGCTCCATATCAACCACGTCAACATCTTGCCGAGCATAGTGTTTGAAGATCTGAAACTAAAGTGTCCAATGCCAAATGCGCGATGCCATCGATTATAATCGAAATGGGATTGTAAATCAAAACGCCTTGAATGGCTGCCTTTTGCACTTCATGCCTCTCCATTGCCAGTGAGTGAAAATATACCTACATATGTATGCACGCGTGTGCATACACTTCCTTCCATAACCACAAACGTATGGCCGTATGCAGCTGCGCTAAATCTGCGTGTGACTTTCAAGTGCCACTCTCTGGGTGCTTCATTATCGCGAGCAGACGCAAATTTGCCTTGTGCGCGCCCGTCAATTGTGTCTCCATTTGGTCGCATTTGGCAATTTTTTTTCTTTCCGCTTTATTTCACCAAATTGTTTGCGCCTCGCTTCTAAAAAAACATACTCGTATATACGTGTTTCCTATTGATAGTTTTGGATGCCATTTAACTTAAAAGCTTGTGCCATTTGGTGGGACACACTGTTGCTGCGCAGTTCGGCTGCTCCATTGTATGCCAACCTTCAACGACTTGGCGCAGGTAAGCCAAGATTACTGCGATTTGCCACATGTGTGCAACAATAAGAACTCCAACAACAGCAGCAACAACAATCAGATTTAACAATGGCATTGCAGTCACCGATTTTGGCGCATTGCAGTGAGCTCTGGCAGTTGTTAACCAAACTCGCGCCCAAGGCAAATGCCATACGCCTCGCAGACCGCCGTAATAGTCGGAGTGTAGTCGCAACAGTATTCCGTTCTATGGTCGGTGTCGGTGCCCTGATGCGGTTGGCTGGTGTTGTTGGTGTGGCTGTTGGCATGTTATGATTTCTGTCGATAATTTATGAGTTCATTTTTGTCATTTTCTCTTTTTTATAGTAATATTTTATGACGCGTTTAGTTCGATGCCAATGGAATTAAATAAGCAGTACCACTTCATATCAACTCCCAGTTGTTAAAGCTCCAGCTCCAGCTACAGCTTCAGCTTCGGCATCGGCTTGAGAAGCCGGTTGAATGGTGTAGAGCAGCTCGTCACAAAGGTGTTTTGATGTGGTTTAAACTAATACGGAGGGCAAATGACTGCGGGCTAAACAACGTATAAATCATGTTAATCCAATTAAAATTATGGTGGACCATGAAAATATGAAATTAAAGGAACGATACATGAGAAATGACAAAGAGCGAGTATGCAGGCCTTGGCAAATATCAGACTGGGTTCGTTCTCAAAGTGATAATAAATTAAAATTTTTGTGGATATTCTGAACTTGAGATTTGTTACGCTTGTATTTAGTTCTGGGGATTTGGATAAAGCTCTCACAAAATTTCTATGGCATACCAGACTTTTCAGTTACAAACTCTTGGTAGTCCCGTGATTCCAATTAGCGCAAAAAGTATACTCAAAAGACTCTGTCTGGAGGGATCTTTAGTTTGGATTCACCAAAATTCTGCATATTATTGCAGCAGACCGATAAAGTTGGCAGAGCACCCACAGAACGGCAGCCTATTGACTGTTCATGGACTGTTGTAGTGTGTTAACAGCAGTATGGAGGCGGCTCCCTGGTTAAAGAGTGCTCTCGTTTTAACACCGTCTATCGCAATTTAGATTGAAAGTCAGGCTGCAAATAAATCTCGGTAATAAAAATCGGGTAACATCACTGGGAATTACCTTTTGGGGACGCACTCTAAACGAATGGACTTCCTCAGAAATTACTTTTATCACATCTCTGCCATTGCCTCGCCCCGGAACAATGCGATATCATCATATTGACACATTTTTCTTTGAATACCTAGCAGAGTTGGAGTCAATAGCCATTCGGACTTTCATGCGTTTGTCAAGAGAAACTTATTGGTTACAGCAAATGGAAATGAAAAAGACGGGTTTTGAACTCGCTGAAATGGCATTACAAATTAGCCATTGTATTGTGTGGATCTCTCTGCACTCCATGAAATCTCATCGTCCGTGGAGAGCAATAGCCCTCGCAGCCTAACCAAACCTAACGTGAAAGTGGGTAGCTCAGAACTCGATTAATATACCTCAAAACCATCACTATATATATATTATCTATGCTACAGCCATTAGCATGGAACGGATCCAGTAAGAGTAGAAAGACAGCACGCTGACGTTGGAGTTGTTTTGAATTTCCCAAATAGGTTCGAGTTGTGGTCAAAAAGTAGCTTTTTGGGTAGAACTAAATCTTAATCTATACTAATACACTCCTCACAAAAATTAAGGGAGCAAGAAAAAAATTCAAATTTTTTCAGGTTTTTTGACGGACTGTATCTATGTGAAAAATGATCGTACCAGAAATTTAAAAAAAGCATTTTGAAGCTCCAGGGCTCTACTTTTCGAATCCGTGGAGCAAAAATTTTGCCAGGCCACGGTTTCAACGCAATTTTAAAAAGTATGACGAAAAAAAATTTTTCCAAATTTTTATCTTTCTTTCTTGGGCTCCACGGGCTCGAAAAAAATTTTTTCGATAAAGCGATCATATGGACCAGAAAGCCTGATTATTCAGCTTCATTTTCCTTTTTTTAAATTCTTCCTACGTCCATGTGTCACGGAGATATCCGGAATTGAACAAGAAAGGACCCTTTTGTCCTCAAGCAGCGATATCTCGACAACGAATGGTCGCATCGGAAATTGGACGACGGTTTTGGAATCTGCAATAAATTCCCCATAAAATTCCGTGTAGACGTTTCACGGCGAAATTTTTTTTTTCTTTCAGTACTTCCCTGCAAAAAGTGGAAAAAATTGAATTTTTCTCTTGATTTGGAAAATCGGCTGTATCACCGCAAATATTGAGCATTGAGCAACGGTTCTCAGGGTTTTTTTCACCTTAATGTATCCCTAATAACCCTGTAAATTTTTAGATTGATCCACTGAACCGTTTTTCCGGGCCGATCAATCAAAATTTAAAAAAAAATTAAAGGAACAAGATGTTTACCCTTAAACATTTTGTGTGTGTGTGTGTGTGTGTGTGTGTGTGTGTGTGTGTGTGTGTGTGTGTGTGTGTGTGTGTGCTAATACCGCGTATTGCCACCTCTGTTCCTCTTATTCATTCTCTGCGGAATCCGTCGCCACGTTTCAACTAACGCCCGCTCTAATGCAGGTAAGGTTCTAATGTTGGGGTGAAACCGACGTAATCGACGCTTCAGGATATCCCAGACATGCTCGATTGGGTTAAGATCAGAGCTCATCGCTGGATGCCTCAACAACGTTATTTCGTGTCTTCCAAAAAACTGACGGGTGATGTTTGCTGTGTGAGGGCGAGCATTGTCTTGCATAAAAATGAATCCCCTAGTGTTTTGCCGTAGAGGCAAGACAACGGGTCGCAAGATGTCGTCAATGTAACGTCTAGCATTCAGATTTTGGCGGATAATAACCAAAGGAGTTCGCGTGAACCGTGAAACTCCTCCCCAAACCATTATTGATCCTCCATTATAAGCAGCTACGGACTGAGTGAAGTTTCGTGAAAATCGCTCTCCCCGACGACGCCAAACTCGGGATCTTCGGTCATTACCATACAAGCAAACTCGACACTCATCAGAAAACAGAACATTGTTCCATTGCCTCATGGTCCAATTAGCGTGTTGGCGAGCGTAAGCCAACCGGGCACGACAATGCGCGGTTGTCAACATCGGAACTCGGGCAGCCCTTCTTGTTCGCACTCCAGCCTCACGGAGACGATTTCGAATCGTTTGAACAGAAACGTTCCGCGGCTGTTGTCGTCGTTGCCGTTGCTGTTGTCGTTGTCGTTGTTGTTGACGGTTTGGAACATTCCGGGCGACAACGTTTGCAGGAATAAACGGTTCTTGACGAACACGTCGAACGATCGTTCGATCATCGCGAGGGGTGGTCACGCGACGACGACCTTGTCCAGCTCGTCGTTCATAGCCATCCGTTTCCAAATACCGATTATAAGCCCGAGATACGACAGAGGAGCTAACGTTCAGTTGTTGCCCAACTTCACCATATGTACAATATGGGTATCAAATGGAAGCCGTTGGTGAATGCTTTAGTTCAGAGTATTTTTCATGCCGCTCCGTGACTAGGGTCTCGAGATAGAGACCGAAACGTGGACCCTAGAATGTGTTTGTACAATATGGATATCAAATTGAAGCTGTTGGTGAATGCCTTAGTACAGAGTATTTTTCATGCCGCTACGTGACTGGGGTCTCGAGATATAGGTCAAAACGTGGACCCGGGTGACCTTTGGTTGTGTATGTACAATATGGGTATCAAATGAAAGCTGTTGATAAGTGCTTTAATACGGGGTAATTTTCATACCTATTGATGACTAGGGTCTCGAAATATATGCCAAAACGTGGACCCGCCGTGTCTTTGCACCGAATTAAACCATAAACCGTAAAGTTTGGTTGTAATTCGTAGCACTGGCAACGGGTACAGCGTTCTTTTGAACCAGCCATAATGTCGCTTACTTTTTTAACGCTTGGGGCGGAACTGAACTGTCAAATTGACAGTGTGAGTTACAATGTGTCAATATTTCTTTCTGATTTGGATGCCATAAGAAAAAAACGTAAGTGCAACATGTAAAAATTGTTTGTAAATTTTTTTGGAGTGGATTTTGGAACAGTGAATAATTTCTTACGAAATGCTTAATAAAACATATAAATTGAAACGAAAAGTTCATGGATGATCAGGAAAAAAGACGATTGTTTCTTAGTTATTCATATGCGTTGATTTGAAATTTAAAAACAATCTTCTTTCCCTGATTTTCAATTTATATTTTATATTTACTCAAAAACAAATAGAAAAACAAAAAATATTGTTTATGCCAAAGCGCTTGAACAAAGAATAAAGAAATAAATAATATGAAAACCATATATTTTCTGTTCTAAACCATATCCGGGTTTGCTAGTTGGTCATATAGAAATACAGGAGAAATAAATCCAGCACAGAAGAAAAACATTTAACTCAGTTTCTACGTATCTCCAAAAAGCACCGCAGCTTAGACACCGGATGGACAGCACCTTTTTTGGCCTCCCATAAATAATGAAATCTGTGTACTGGCAGTCTTGGAAGCTTTTTCGACCACCTTCAGTGAATTTTGTGTTAAACAACATTTCGAGATTATAAGTACTATTCGGAACTCTTTCTTACTTTCTATTAAATCTTTTTAGAACAACTGACGCGTGAAAAAAAAGTCTATCTATTGAGCCATCGATGGTGTTTGGATTTTGCAGGATGACATATTGCGATATGCCGATATGCGCCATTTCCATCCATTCATCGCGAAACTTTCACACGAGACCATTCGTTAGAGACTATCAAAATACTTCTCTACCTGATCTTTCCCACGCAGAGTAGGACTTCTTCTTCGCCTGGTACCACCAGCTGGTACTGCGTCGAGGATCTTTATGCGCTACGCTATGTCTATGGTGTCGTAGAGCTCACACATCTGATTATTTCAACGTTCACTAAACTCGCGGTCGCCAACATGCAACGGTCCGAAAATCTTCCGAAAAATCTTTTTCTCAAACACTTCAAGGGACGCCTCATCGGATGTTGTCATCGTCCACGCTTCTGTGCCATACGTTAGGACGGGCATGATGATAGCTTTGTAGAGTGTTAGTTTTGTTCGTCGAAAGTGAATTTTACTACTGAATTGCCTACTTAGTCCAATGTACCACTTGCTGGCAAGAGAGATGCTCCGTTGGATTCCATGACTGTACCAGATACACAGCTTCTTTTATTTATTTCATTTCACTGCGTTCTAATTCCACAATCAATCCGAATGTTTAGCCTTTGCGCCAAAGAAAAAGTCACTGAATATGTATTGGTGTTTTCCCACTGCGTTTTCAAAAAGAAATCAACAGATGGTCGGGGCTTTAAATTTATTCCTAGAAGAAATTCTAGCGTTAGTTTATACAGCTAAACATACAGACATAAACTCTTTTAGGTTGCGTTTTAAATTTCCTTTAGCTGCCCCAGCTATAGTAGCGTTGGTGTCTGAAAATCCGTGAAATATTCGTTGTAAAACAATAAAATTATATATCCGTACATACATACATATGAATGCCAGCAATAGCAACAATGCATGCCTTTTTTGCGTTGGTGTTGTGAAATTTATAGCAACTTAATTATTAATGCGGCTGACCGTTTCTCGCGTAACTGAAACATGCAACAGCTTACAAGCAACAAAAACAGTATTGCATAAAATCCGCGGGAAAAATCTCATAGTCACTGGCAAATCCGATACAGGGCAATTGCCATATGCAGCATGAGCCAATAAGAGAAGTAAAAAAATAAAAAATTTGTTTTTATAGATACACACATACCCGCCTTTGCTAAAATATATAAACGTGTACCATATAACTTAATTTTTGTAAATGTTTCGGCTGCACCACCACCGCTGCTGCTGCTGTTGCTTCTACTGTTGCTGCCACATGCCAAAAAACAATGTGCGCCCATGCCAAACGCCGCGACGACCGGTACCGAGAATGTTGGCAGCAGCTTCATTGTTGGCGCATTGGCTGCTGGTGGTCATAAAATCCAACCGACAGGCGCATCCGCAGCATTCTTTGGTGGCTTTCAAGTTGTTGCTTTTTCCCTCTGTTCATTGCACTTTATGAGCGTAGGTATGTGTGTGTGTGTGTATGCACATATGTATACATTTGTGGGCGCATTACTTTACACATTTTGCACTTTCAGCGAAATTTCAACTCAATTCTTGGCTGTTGCTTCTGCTTCTGCTGCAGTGGCTCTGGCTGTTGGCGGTAAGAGCGTTCATGTGACTCTTTCAGATTTGTATGCGCCCACGCGTAAAGCGATTGGGTGTTGCCGCGCAGACATTCGAGTGAACAGATTGAGGAAGCATAGAGCATATCGCACTCGCATAAATATTAAATGCCCATAGTTCATACATGGAGGCCTTTTAGCAAATTAATGTAGGTATGTATGGTTGTGCTAAAGCTTGCATTCATATGTATGTATTTTTGCAAGTGTGCACGGTTCTACGCATGCAAGTGCCACTGTCTGAACACCTGTAAGCATTTTGCAGTGATTCCAGTTCAGTAGTTACGGTTTTCGATTTTTAAAAGCAACACTTTCTCGCAATTTAATTTTTTTAAATTTATTTTTTTAACCATAAAAATAATATTATATAATGCCGAAAAAATGCATAAAATAACATAAAATGCATAAACTGAACTACAGGGTGACAAAAAATAAGTGTATACAACATTTTTGAATAAAAAAAAATTATTATTGATAGCAGCTCAAAACCAATTATGAAATTTTAATAGACAATGTTTGAGTAACATCATATTCAGCCAGTTTCGAAGTGACCACCTTTAGCACGAATACACAAGCTCTAACGTTTAAAAAAATTTTGGGCTATAGACCGTAGTTCGTCTATTGTTATGCGATCCCACTCTCGACGCAACTCTTGCTTCAGAGACTCCAAAGTTTTGTGGCGTTTTGCACAGGCCCTTGCTTTCAACATTGACCATACGCTGTAATCTAGGGAATTCAGATCCCTTGAGTAGGGTGGCCATTTTTGGAAGTAATGAAAGAGGGTAAATTGGCTTTGCACACTTCTTGGGTTGTTTTTGCTCTGTGGGTGGTGCCGAGTACTGTTGAAACGTCCACTCATCGTCACCAAAGTGCTGCTGAGACCAGAGATGAACAACTGCTTCTAATATGTCTTGACGGTAAACTTCTTTATTGATTTTGACTCCTTGGTCTATGAAAATCAGAGGAGTCTTGCCACTGGCGTAAATTCCACCTCATACCATGACAGATCGCGGATTTTGACGATGTTCAACAATGGACGAAGGTCCAGGGTCTTCTGTAGACCAATTTCTGTCGTTTTGATGATTGTGAGCTTGTTCAACGGTACACAGCTTCTCATTGAGAGGATTTTTTCCCAGCCCGTACCTGTGGCCCGACGATGGAGCGAGCGACGTCTTTCGAGTCTTACTTTCTTGTTTTCATCCGTGAGCAGCTAGCATTTTTGTAGTTTATAAGGCTTAAGTCCAAGCTCTTTTTTTGCTATAAGGTGAACTGAGTCACGATTGATGCCTGACTCACGAGCAATTTTCTCCATCGAGAACATAGAATTTCGTTGACCTCTTTTTTTGATGATTTTTCGGTTGTTGGAAGTGTTAACAGTTCGTTTTCTTCCTCTCCCAGGACGGTCACCTTTATTACCAAGCTCCTTAAATCGTTTGATTGGACGAGATACCAATGAACGTGAAATTTCAAGCTTCCGTGATATCTCGCAGTTGCGTGCTCCTAGCTGACGCAGGGCTATAATAGCTGAGCGACTACTTGACATCGTTACTCAAAGTATTTAAAAAGAGCTGGAACAGAAACGAATACTTTTTTTTTGTTCTTCATTCAAAACACACACAACAATCACAAAATAAGAGCATTCGCTAAAAAAATTTTACATTCATCTAATTGCATAGAGTAGTTTGTATACAGTTATTGTTTTGTCACACTGACACATAGAAGGAAATATAATACAAGGTGGCGCAGAACTAATCGCCCTGTCGGAAGGTTTATAATTTTTGGAAATGTGCTCGTACGTCCACCATATTCGACACTTGTGAACTAGCACAAGGACTTATTGACATTTTATTTTTCTATTGTTTAATTTTGATAACTTTTTTAAGAAAATATAGCTAATTCTCCTAAAAAGAACCTTATAAAGCAAAGCTTTAGATTTAATGCATATTTCCGAGAAATTCAACAAATTTCCATCGAAATTTTATACTTTTATATAAGAAATTTTAGAAAATTTTCGTGTATGCTGTTTTTTAGCCCATTCATTTTTGATCCAATAAAGTGCAAGTTTTAAGTAGCTCAGAAATCGCATTGATTTATGAGAATGTTTTTGTTGGCGGTCTTGTGCGTTTTCTCCGTATAACGAAGGAATCAATTATTAAAAATCAACGAGAATCAAACTGGCCCTTTTTTGTACTAAAAACTGAATAAGCAATAAAACCGCGTACCAAAAAGTTGTCTAGAAAATCGAATTAAAAACCATGTAATTGGGAGGAAAGTTTGTGGAATTGTTATAATTTTTTTTTATAGAGTTTGAAACTTGCAATACTGTGTTTTTCTTAAACTGTGAGCTATGTTTTTATATAAAAATATTGGGAGGTTGAATTAGTTTTAAAGGTGACACACAGATGTCGCTATTTATCACTTTATCGCGTTGGCAATACTGAATATATATTCATGACAAAGCCTCATCCCTAGGCTTTGTTTATCAGTATCTGTCATTTCGCTGAAGTGTAAACAACGCAGTGTTTTCGAGCTTGCTGATCGAGCGACAAAATCGGAAGGGTTTTTTGCATCGGGTGGTGACTGGCGACGAAAAATGGATCCACTACGATAACCCAAAACGCAAAAAATCATGGGGTTTGCCCGGCCACGCATCAACGTCGACGGCCAAGCAGAATATTCACGGCAAGAAAATCATGCTCTGCATTTGGTGGGATCAGGTCGGCGTCGTATATTTTGAGCTGCTCCAACCGGGCGAAACAATCACGGGGGATCGTTACCGACTGCAATTGATGCGTTTAAGCCGGGCATTGAAAGAAAAACGGCCGGAAACGCTAAAAAGGCACGACAAGGTTATTTTGCAACATGACAACGCTCGGCCGCATGTTGCTCAACCTGTCAAAAAATACCTTGGAACGCTTGGCTGGGAAGTGTTACCCCACCCGCCGTATAGTCCAGACATAGCTCCCCCCGATTATCATTTGTTCCGGCATATGAGTCTCGATTTGGCGGACCAGCGGTTCTCCTCACAATAAAGCCCCAAATCTTCGAAAAAAACCTTTAAAACTAATTCAACCTCCCAATAATAAACTTATAAAAACAATAATAAATGAATCAAAACTCTTGATTCAATAATAAAAGGGTTTTTGTGAGCAGCTTTTTCGCTCCCTCTTGACGAATCGGCTCCCTTAGCAAGACACTGTGTTAATCTAGAAATTTTTACTTGAAATTGGAAGTGGAGGAAAAGTAAAAAAAAAAAATATTTCGTTTACAAAAAGCTTTGTTTATGAGCATGAACTTGAACGGTATGTCTAGAACGAAAGCGATATCATAGAGCATTTGGAGCACTGTGCGTTAAAGAAAGGCATTTGACCATCAGAGCCCTTTGCTCTTTAAATATCGGTTGCGGAAGTACTTACTACGAATTTTTATGAGGAGTTTTTTTGGGAGGGGCGCCCGCTATTAGAATAAACTTTTTCAGTCACATAGTGTTTCGCGCCCGAGGTTTCGAGCCTGTGCACTTCCGAATGGTTGTCACGCATCAATCCATTCGGCTACTGCGGTCGCCGTCGATATAATTATAATTCATTTAAATAAGTGCAAGTAGTTTGTCAAAACTCCAAACTTACGTGGAAAAAGCATAGTCAAGTAAGGCATGACTATGTGCAATAGGGCCTGTCGATTTAAAAATCGCTCATTGCTCTGTGAAAATCGTATTCTAGGGATCAAAATAAGAAACTTTGCCGAAGGAACCATACCTCTAAAACGAATTCTGATGTCCACCAATTTGGGGGATGTCCCATTTTTGGCCTTTACATGAAAAAATCAGATAAATGGCTATGTTTTTTCTTTATTTTTATTTATTTATATTAATATTTATTATTTATTTATAATAATATCTATTTTTTCTCTTAAGAAATTTATTTAGTCAGAACATATGTTAATGAAAAAATTAATTTAAGTGAGTTATAGAAAAGAAACTAAAAAGTTAGACCCAAATTGGGGGACATCAGAATTCGTTTTAGAGGTATGGTTCCTTCGGCAAAGTTTCTTATTTTTATCTCTAGAATATGATTTTCACAGACCAATGGGCGATTTTTTTGCCTCCCCACAAATCGACCCGGCCTAATGTGCAATGTTAGTTTTTAGTCAACTTAATTTATGAAGAGTCCGCTTTTTCTATGAAAGAATTCATTAGAGTAATATAACGCCTCATATTGGCGAAACTTTGCAGTTTTGAATTTAAAATTTAATTCACAAAATATATTTATACAAGGTGAAGTCTAAAATAAACAATACTGATAACTTCGAGTTTATTTATTCAAAATAGTTCCCTCTGGCCTCGATACACTGTTTTGCGCGATCTAAAAGCTTTTGGAAAGAGTGTTGCAGGTCATTGACGGGAATGTCCTTCAGGATGTCATTGTTAAGCCTTTTGGATGGCCTCTACGGATGCAAAGCGTTTTTTCATGGCCAAATGCAATTTTCCGAATAGGTAGACGGCACAGGGAGCCATATCAAGCGAATACGGTGAGTGATTGGTGGTTAAAATGCGATTTCTAATCAAAATATAAGTCACAAGAGTAGATCGATAAGATGGTGATGAGATAGCTTCCTCCCTCGCGGTATTCAGGGCGAATTCGACGAATGCGATGCAACAGATGCTTCAAAATACCAAGTTACAAAATTGCAAAACCGTCGCTCATTGGCACGACCTCATTGTGGTCAGTTCGCTTGGAATTGTAAAAACAAATGCGCATCGACTTGATTTTTGACTTCTCCAAACGCGATTTTTTGGATGGTGGCTCGTCTGGGGCATTCCATTCGGCACTTTGACACTTAGTGTCAGATTCATGTTGGAAACACCACGCTCCATCACCAGTTACAATGTTGTTCGGGAAGTTCTCGTCTTTTCTCGCCTCATTAATGAGGTCTTTCGAATATTGAATTCTGAGCAATTTTTGGTCCTCAGTTAACTTTTGCGGAATGAAACGTGCACAGATCTTTCGTAAACTCAAATAATCAGTTAAAATGCGATATGTCGATGTTGGATGTTGGAGTTATTCAACTTCGATTCCATAAATTTCAACGATGATTTCGGTTTTTGATAAATTTACCAACAATTACGATGGAGTTTTCGGTGGTTACTGATTTTGAGCGGCCTGTATGTTCATTGTCGTTGATATCCCCACAACCATCTCTGAAACGTGTAAACCACTTATGAACTCTGGGTCGAGATATACAATCGGTAAAGGTCTTACCTATCTTAAAACAAAATTTGATATCAGCTCTTTGTTCGAAACTCATTTTGGTACCGATGACTCAAACATACTGACGCAATAACTTCGCTTCCACTGAACCGAAAGTCACCAAGCTTTCACTGTAAGTCAGCTGGGGGTGTAACTTCCAACGCATTTACTCATTAAAAGGATGGCGCCATCAAACATTTTTTACTTCATTATTTTGGACTTCATATTGTATATCTGGGATTAAGTTAAATATATTTATTTAAAAGTTAAGTACACTTTTTGACTACATTTTTACCAAAATGGTATTCGATGGTAAAAGGTAATATACCATTTGCGAAGTTGTATTTTCTTAATTTGTTTTTAGTTTCTAATTTGCAAGTTTATGCTGTATTTTCTTGATGTAAAAAAGTTTCTCACTGAGGTCTAGCAGCAGTTTTCTTGTGAGCAGAATGGAAAGTAACTAAGGCAAGAAATCGAATTTGTGTTAAATCTAGGTTCAAAAAACCTGAGGCAGCAACAAGTCGAGAAGTAAATAGTAGATCAATGGTTTTGCTGAAGTCTTCAAAGTATGAATGAGTGGATGTGTGTGTGTATGTATTTTTGTCTTCACTCTCATGGCTGCTGTAAGCAGACTTCCTATAGGAGTACTTAGATTTATGAGCAATTTGCGTCCAAAATAGGTAGTAAAATATGTATTTATTTTTACTTCTTTTTTCACAAGGCTGCTGCTCCTCTAAGTAAAACCCAATTATCGTGTCCCGTTAAATGACTATTACTAAACACTAATAGTTGTTACAGCAGCAGCAACAACAACAAGTATTACAGCACCAGCAGCAGCAGCAGCAACCAGCGAGGTAAAATTTTTAAGTAAAAAGTAGTAAAAATAAAATTACACTAATAATAGCTGCAACAACAACGACATTAATGATCAGCTACATAACAGCCGGCGCTGGCAAAATTGCCGACAAGAGAACACAACACGGCCATCGATGACAGCAGCATAGTCGCACAGTAATAACAACAACAACAACAACACGGTGTCGTAGAGAGCTTGGCGGTGGCTAAGTGCAGCCACAGCCACAGCAACAACAACAAGAAATAACTTATATTACTTGCTGTAATCGAGTAGCAATAAACTTGAGACGATTTTTCGGGTTATTGCGCAACTAACAGCAACCTATGAAATCATATGCAACAAGACAATGTGTGCTACGGGCAATATGCAGCAAGCAGCAAACAGCAAACAGTATGCAACTTGCAACACGACCACTTATACTAAGTACATAAGTGAGTGCGTTGTTGTTGTTGCACTGATCAACTGTGCACGATTTCGAGCGAGGGAAGTATTAAGAAATAAGAAGATGCAACAGCAGCCGCGTCAACAACAACAACAACAGCTAAGCAAATTATTATAACGGAAAATACAAAAAAAACAAGAATTCTTGCTATGAAGTTGCAGTAGATGAAAGTTGCAAGTTGTACTTGGAGCTGCATTTACTGCATTTACAACTATAAATTCTGTATATATGTATATGTATACGTATGTATGTAATTATAATGTGCATGCGTGTGTGCTTAACCATTTGCTCCGCCCGCCCTCCCTTGGCAGAGAGAGTTGCCTAGTTGATGAAGTTGCAGTGGCGTTGACGATGATTTGAAACATTGGCGTAGGGAATTTAAAGTGTTGTTGATGGGGATAATCACATGGCGGGCGCACGGACAGGCAGCTGGACGAACATGCAATGCACGAGGTGAAGTGTTGGTAGCAATGCATGCGCGCGGCTAAGTGTGTGTGTGGCACGTTCGTTTGGCAGCTAAGAATAGCAGTAATACCAGCAATAAGTGTAAGAATAATAATAATGCAACAACAACAAAACATAAAGGAAAACCACCGCAATTGCCATGAATGCTTGTTCGAGTGTAATTTGTTATTGCAACTCTTTTTGCATTTTTTAAATTTATTTATATAAAGGGTGGTTAAATTTTAAGGGCCGATGTTGAATGTGAACCACACCGTCAATTTTTTTTCTACATTTCATTTGACATTTTTCAATTTCAGACTAACTCAATTTGGACCGTGGAAAGATACACAATCAAGCAACGCGTTAAAGTTATTCAGGCTTATTATGAAAACGGGCGTTGAAATCAAAATGCATATCGGGCACTTGGTGATTTTTTCGGTCAATTTAATTGTCCAAATGTGCGTACATTAGGAAAAATTGTGGAAAATTTTGAGCAAACCGGGTCTGTAGGAGATGAGAAAACACCAGTGCATGCTCGTACAGCTCGTACTGCAGAAAATATTGTTGCTGCTCGCGATAGTGTTGTTGAAGAGCCGTCCACCTCAACTCGTCGTCATGCCCAACAATTGCACCTCTCACGCTCGTCGTTGATGAACACTATGCATAAAGACTTGCATTTACACGCTTACAAGGTGCAATTGACTCAAGAAGAAAAGCCTCTTGACCATTTCAAGCGTCGTCAATGGTCAGAATGGTGGCAGGAAATGGCAACAGTGAATGAACAATTTTCGAAGAAAATCATCTTCAGTGATGAGTCACATTTTCACCTCAGTGGATTCGTCAATAAGCGTGACAAGAGTGATTGCCGAAAAACCAATGCACCCACAAAGAGTGACTGTTTGGTGCGGTTTATGGGCCGGCGGCATCATTGGGCCGTATTTTTTCCAAAATGAGGCCGGTCAAGCAGTTACTGTGAATAGTGTTCGCTATGGAGAGATGATAACGAACTTTTTATGGCCCGAATTGGAAGATATGGATGTGGAGTCTCACGTCGCGGCGATGTCAATTGGCCGCCAAGATCATGTGATTTGACACCGTTGGACTTATTTCTTTGGAGTTATTTGAAAGAAAAGGTGTCGATAAGCCAGCAATAATTCAAGAGCTAAAGGAAGATACAATTCGGTACATTAACAGCATAGAACCACAATTATGCCTCAACGTCATCGAAAATTTGGACTATCGGATGGAGGTGTGCCGCCGAGGCCGAGGTGGCTATTTGACCGATATTTTGTGCCATACGTAATTAAGCGATACCAATATTATCATAATAAAGAGAAATGACAATAATTTCCTAAAAAAATTGTATTTTATTCAAAATCAACACCGGCCCTTAAAACTTAACCACCCTTTATAACGATGAGAATATCTTTTATTTCTTGCTGTCGCTTCTAATTTAAAGTGCATATTTTATTGCAGTATAATGTTTTATAACCTGCGGGGTAATATTATATATTTGCGCTAACCACTATTAATTCCTACCACTACAATTTCCTCTCATATACACCTCGTTGCAAAATTATAAGCATTTCAACATTTTCTTTATAAAAATATAATTCATATTACAGTAAAAAACCTATAACGTAAAGTTTTAAGTTCTATAAAAACAATTTTAAAATTTCCAAAAATTAAAAAAGTTTTTTTTTTGAGTTCCTTTAAAAATTTCAAAGATTTCATATTTTCAACCAAAATTTTCAGAATTCTGGGTATGCAGTTTTATAGTTTATTGAAATTTAGTCTCACAAACTTCAATTTTTAAGCCACTACAAATTGCCGTTGATTTTTGAAAATTTTTTTTTCGCTGAGGTGTCACGCGGTTGCTTCCATACAAAGCATTGACTCGAGTTTTTGCATGAATCGGAGTAAGGGACGATGTCGCGGTGACAAGCTACTAACGGCGCTTTAGTGTTACTTGAGGAGTGACAGACCGACAGTTCAACCATTTCACCTACCATATCCTATACAATATCTAAGTGTATCGAACTCATATTGGTACCTCTCCGACGTAAGGCATGTGCGAGGATAATGTGATAGCGGTCATTCAGCAAACTCTGACTCAAAGAAACCCTTTTTGGTTTGACAAAACATGTTCTAAGAAATCAGATTCGATAGAAAAAACTCCGACGTCTTCTTTCCTAGGCCCATCACTAGTCACATGTCACAACAATAGGTTTTCCAGCGATTGATTTTTGCCGCAGCTGTTGTAGCGACAAGAAAATTTAAAGCGTCGAACTCTTTACTCACCTTTATCCTGCTCTAAAGAGCGAGTGCGATGTCTTCGTTTTAAGCGTCCCTGTACTTTTTTGCTTCAAATTAGCTGTACCTGGAGAGAAGTGGTACGACCTTAATTCAGCCCGAAAAATGTTTTCGCATTGATGTCTCTGGGCTTAAGTTTACTTCTTCGCCGGATATGGCTGAAGACAGTGTCTTTAACTTAAGATCTAACCTAATGCTACATTAATCGATATAGTAGTCAAAGATATTTTCCGTCTTAAATAAAAAAACTAATTTTAAAAAAGTGTCTTCTGTGGAATTTCGAAAAACAGTGCCGCTTATAAACGAACTACAGTTATATATGTATATACAGTTTGCTAGGTTGGATATAGAGCCTGGCATATGGTGTCTGTATCCTGTTAATTTAAGCTCAGTAGGAGATTGGACTTCTGCACCCGAGCCTGGATACTTGGTTGCCGATTTACCTCTAGACTGGCAAGGAAGTTCCTACTCGCTTACGGAAAGGTGATGCCGCATTTAATTTGTCGTCAGACTCTCGTTTTTTTAAACAGGTGGTACCATGTTAATTTGCCATTTGGGAAGAATGGGCTATGTATTCTCGTCCCTAACCCGATTTGCCCGTGATCTTAGATGATAGTCGATAAAAAACTTTTTTGTCATCCTGGAAAAATTTCATATGCATGTGAGTAAATCAGTAATGTTGCATACTCAGTTTTTCATTTTTCCATTAATTGTTTAACTTTAAAATAGTTCCAAAGCACAAATTTTCAAAAAATTGTTTTAAATAAAGAGTTTTCCAATAACAGGTGTTGTCTATCGCTATCGAGAGATGATTAACGATTTTTTATAGACGGAATTGGATAGTATTGATCTGGATAACTCTTATTTTCAACAAGACGGCGCTATGTACCACACAAACAACGGAACCATTGATCTTTTACGGAAAAAGTTTCCGGACCGTGTTATTTTTCGAAGAGGTGATCACAATTGGCCACCGAGATCTTGTGATTTAACACCTAGTGACTTTTTCTCTGTGGCCACGTGAAAGAGAAGGTCCACGCCAACAGTCCAGTGTCGATTCAATACCTTAAAATAGAATTTGTGAGGCTATCGAGGGCATAGAGCAGCCACTTTGCAATTCGGGTATGGAAAATATCATGAAAAGGATATTGGCCTGTAAGCGTAGTCGTGGTGGTCATTTGCCTGATGTTATTTTCCACTATTAACGGCAAGCCTTCCTCTTTATAATGAAATAACACTTAAGATATTAATATGGATATCGAGCGAAAAGTGATGTATGTTATTTAAACAAATTTTGTGGGTGACACGAAATTAATCAGATTTCCACTATTTTCTACTTATTAAAAAAGCAGTAAAAAAGTTGTAAAAAAATGGATGATTAATTTTGCGCCACCTTTATCAGAATATTTATTACGTGTAAAATGTGTTAGAAGTAGACTTCGAAAAGAAATTTCTTATCAATATTCAATAGTAAAATCTCCCAAAGAGCATTTTTGCAGCACATATTAAACCTCCATCTCCCTTTTTAGCGGGTCATTGTGACACTTTTATTTAAGAAAAGTACAAAAACTCCTTCTAAAAATATATCGCACCCTAAATACAAAAGGGTCACAACTCAACATTTTCCACACTCGAGCTTGACTTGTTTACAGTAGCACAGAAAACAAACTATGTGACATATCACGCTAAAATTTGCCATGTAAGCTTATAACAGTCCTACCAAAAAACAAAAAATTTATTTTTGCCATATGTCATCCGCGGACCGTTTTATTGATAACGTCTCGTTCATATTTGAGCAGAAGGTACATTTTGAGTTGTGACCCTTTTGTATTTAGGGTGCGATATCATTTGAGGACAAATATGTTGTAAGAAAACAGGTGCTTACAGATTTCTTTGAGATTTAGAGGACATATAAATATTTCAACACATACCCAGTACTTCGCTCGGCAAGCCATCCGAATTGATGCCCTTAGTCGTTAAAGTATTTGACGGATTACCTGCTGACGGCAGTGGTGAGAGCAAGCGCTTTACGCTCTGCTTGGTGTTTCTAATTGGCCTTTGTAGCACAAGAAGTCAGAAAAACGCTCATCCCGAAGTGACAGAATATCGCCTGGTCGTTTCAACGGCACTTACGAGGAAGAAAAAACTCAATTACTATTCTTTCTATTCCTATTACTTCTAGGCCCATAAATCTTCACGTCGCCATTCCATAAACATACTTCCGGTTCGTCTTTGACATTAACATCCCTTTGCGATAAATGTGATTGCAACGAGTCGGACTGCTGCTAGCAATATTCGTAATGACATGAGCAACAACAAAGCAATATAACTTTGTACAAATGTATAAGTAAATCACATAAGTAAATCTGCGACACATTTACTTGAACGAGCAATAGACGCAATGTGGGCAGCAGAGCGCGGGATTATGCAGTCAACAGCCAGTAACAAGGAAATAGCTAGCAACAAAAACTAAAAAAAAATTAAAAAAATATTGCTGCCATCTCTAACACACCAGTTGCACTATAACACATTTAAGCTGGTCAACAGCCATTCACAAATCTGCTGGTGGCAATTGTTGTTGCGCCGTCAGCGGCAACTCAGTCGGTTTTATTGTTGTAGCAGGCGAAATTAAGTTGCTGTTGCTGACCGCCAGCGCTATTTGGCATGCAAGAGTGGTTGTTATAGTAATTGTTGCTGTAGCACATTTATCGCTGTTGCTATGCTTGTTGTTGCTGTCATCAGCGGTCGGTCCATGGCAAAGGCATCTGCAAAAGTATTTAGTGCTTTTGTTGACGATTTATTGTAGCATTCCTTTGGGTTTTTATTTATATTTTTATAGTTTTATGGGTTTGTTGTTGCTGTGCTGTTGTTGTTGATATCACCCGCAGCGTAAATCTTCTACATTAATCCAATTTAACACTTTATATTGCAATGCTTGTTGTTGTTGTTAGCGCGCACTTGTACATGCCCATTTGACGCGCTGGCTTTACACTTTCTGTAAAAAGAACGGGTGTGCTACGTGCTGTTCACTACTTGCCCCTCGCCTGCAGCTATTGAATAGTTCGCTATGTGGCGGTGTGCTTTTGGTTGAAAATTTATTACTTTATTTTGAATTTCTGTAACCTTCGGAGGCTCAATAATTAGCTTCATGCTTGGGCACTGAAAGGGTCAACCGCACAATCCATTCGACACCATTTCGATAATGTCTCTCCTGTTTATCCTTAAACCATTTCGACCTTTTAGTAAATTCCGTAAACTATTCCTAGGCGCTACCCAGAATATTCATGACCTCGATGAAATGGCTCTCAAATAGTCGAAGTTATATATTTCGCGGATCTGCATGTTCTCACAAAAAGAGTAGCTTTTAACTTCTACATTTTACGCAAACCATAGTACGTGGTTTTAAATCTGGTGGTCCATGGTCCAGTGTTTTGCTGCTATGGTTTTGAGGAGCTTCGCACAATTTTTAGTAAACATCGTTCGTTTCCCTTCAGCCGTGAGGACTTTTACAACATTTTTCATATAATTCGCTGGCTCACCATTTTTACTCTAGCATTGCGAACTATAGGAACTCTGATTCATCAAATCCTGTCTAAAACCATTTACGCTGTCTTCTTGATTTTCGGATCTACAAACTGATCTGGAACTTTTAGACCAGCGCTATAGAAGCCGGAGAAATCACTAAAACAATTTTAAACACTTCGAGATAAACCAATCCGTGTAACCGCTCCGTCTCTGATCGCTACTTAATTGTTCACAGTGAAGCCAATATTTTTTATAGACGTAGGCTTCTCAAGCTAATTATCCTTATTGTCCCCATGCCTTCATTAAGGGAAAACAACTAGAGTGGTCTACACATCTGTAGGGTTATCTCTAGAGAGGCGTGTCACAAAGATGATAGATCCTCTTTTAATATCCACTTATGAGCAGTGTGCGTTAATTGAAGAAACAATTGCCTAGGAGGTGTAGGTGTCACTTTTTTTAAACCAATATTAAGAGGTAGTTGTTGTTGCTATATCACTTACTAAACCTTGTTCGCAGTTTACAAAACCCTGCTTAGAGCGGCAAAACTATCAGTAGTCGTAGTTAATGCCATCTCAGGGTACGCCAGTAAGCGAGCTGTTTCGAAGAAGAGTGACTTTTGAGAGAAGAGCTTTGATGAGTTGATTTAAGCAAGCTTGTGAAAAGGGGATTGCTCATGTGGGGTACCTTCACTTACTGGACATATGTTGAGTAGATCGCGGGCACTTCTGTATTTTAGCCAACTAGAGTAATTGTGCAGAGGGGTGCAGCTCTCATGAGATCGTTAAAACTTTTCGCTTGCGATGGGTGGTGTTTGGACTTCGATCACAGCACTCAGTAGGCTAAAGTGTGTAAAGCTGGTATCGCACTTCCTTCGAATGTCGCTCAGTATGGTGTTATTCTTGCCAACAGAGATCATTCATGCCACAATATGTACGAGGGTCGTTTGAAAAGTGCGTGCAAAAATAAAAACTATTTAAATTTTAGGGATAAACCGTTTTTATTTTTCGACGTAGCCTTCGTCCAACGCTGTTCTAGTTTGTTGATCATTCCCGAATTATAGGATTTGTGCAAGTCGGAAAAATAGACATTCGTTTCTGTTATCATCTAGGCGTTTGAATAAAATCTTTTTCCCGCCAGCCCTTTTTTCATATTGGGGAACAAATAGTAGTCCGAGGTATCCGAGGGAGCCAAGTCTGGAGAATAGGGGGGATGTGAAACGAGTTGGAGCTCTATTTCCAATAATTTTGCGATCACAACTGCTGAGGCGTGAGCTGGTACGGAAAACAAATCGACTTCCTCAATTCAAACGAATGCTAAACACAAAGAAACACACCGATCTGGCTGAAACTTGGTGTGTGTTCTTCCAAAAGATCCTACTAACGAAATATAACCTCGATACGCGACAGTAATGCCATTTCTCTGACTTTTCACGCACTTTTCAAACGACCCTCGCAGATAGTTAGTGTTGCGGGCTCATCAGGAGGCAACTCCTCGCAGTCTTGAGTGCGGCATTCTCTAGCAAGTAGTTGCCGGTGTCGCTAGATCGTTAACTCTTAAGTACTTTGTAAAGTCATCTTCATTAAATTGCGCTTAATGGGTTACTCTAAAGCCCTTTCCAAGCTCACATGTGTGTCTACGTATTCCACATTTTATTTATCTTTATTTTATGACCAGCTAATCTCTCGGCAGTGATTTTCTAATTCCATTTCATTGCGTTTTTTGTATTGTTTTGTGAACTTAATCTGTTTGTGGACACATGTGCGCGAATTCGCATTAATTTCAGTCAACTGCCCACCACCATAAGCTCAACTTTGCTGCACTTCGTCACTGCACTAGGCAGCTGTGTATGGGACTGTGTCGTCTGCCCTTCAGACATTGTCGTTACCACTTTATTTGTGACTACCTCGCCGAGTCAACTGCCAGCCTCCAAACACCAGCCGCAGGCCGCCACCACTAGCCGTTTTATATTTTATTTGTATGTGTGTGTGCACGTATGAGTGTATTTTATTTCAAAACATTATCCGGCGTCCGGTGGCTCGCGGTGACGGCTGGTTGACTGACTGGCTGGCTGGTTGGCTTGTTTTGTTTTTACTATTTCTTGCTGCTAGACTATTTGGTTGCGCGTCTGGGCGGTCGGCGTCTCGTGTAAGCGTGAATTTAATTAAAATATGCAAATCGCGTCATTCAAGAGCACAAGTGTTGAGCTTTGAGACGCAAATTTTTGCTCCTTTTATCTGTTAATTTTTCTTTTTATTTTCTATTTATTTACTTTTATTTTAGTTGCATATATATGCGCATGTAAATATAAGCGTGTGTGTGCCACAGTGCGTGGCATTTTGTTGCAAGTTGCAATGTCAAGAGCATTTCTACAGCGCTCTTAAGCAGTTAAGCACTGGGTGGACGTTTTGTTCGCCGAACAGCCATTTGTCCATTATGACCAACGCGTTGCTACCCCGCCTCTCTGTGCAGCTCCTACCGCCTCTGTTCCTATTCTATTTATTTCACTCTCCATACCGCGTGCCAGCCTTGCCCCTGCTATGTCACATGTGTTTTGTTTATTTTGTGTGATTTTATGCGCCAACATTGTGTGTATTCCATTTGTTGCTGTTATTGTAGTGTTTTTTATGGTTGTCGTTTCGGCCATGAAACTGAAATTTATCGCAGTTTTTATTTCCGCTGAAGACGTTAACGTTAACACATTTCCTTCTTTGCATTTACATTTGCATAGCCCTGTTTTTGTTGTTGCTTTTATACTGCGTGCGGATTTACTATTGCAACATGCGGTCTTTATTTGCATGTGTTGCAAGTTGCAAGTGCTTTATCGCACTGGTGGCATAGGCAAATTTCAGTTTTAATGCCCGGATTAGTGGGAGATTAAATTCTTCACACTGTCAGCTATTTAACGCCATAAATTCTCAGCACAGTTTGCATAATTTGTGAAGTTGGGAAACACAAATTTGCTGGAACTTGAGTTAGCTGTGGCAGTTGGTGGCTGAAGATTTAGCAAATAGTTTATCTAGGCTATTAAAGTACGTTTTTGTGCCTTTACCTCTATCGCTTCAGGCTCCTTAAGTTGGTTTAGGATAATGCCTGCCTCAAAACCAATTCAATATACGCCGCCTCAAAGTCTTTCAGAGACCTAAACTCAACTTCCTCTTCAATGCAAGTCAATACAAATTCTGAAAAATGTACATTTTCTGCTCGAGCAAACAAATGCAAAATTATTAGTAACTCTATGTTTGGCCGCGAGATCCTTCTGGCCAAGAGTGGATCGGAGTCGCGCGAGGTGTCTGCTTGGGTTAGTAAACACGCAGTTCCCAAATTTTGTGGGTGCCCTAAGGCGACATTGTTCTTGCGTCAGATGCATAGAAGATGAGGTGGAATCATGTCAGCATTTTCTCTTAGGCATCTTGTTTCTTACGTCTTTTCTACGCCTGCTGATATAGCAGACCTTGATATTGGGCACCTGATGAACTTCATCCACAACATAAAGCAGTTAGCACAACCGTAATTTAGTAATCCATAAACCTCCCACCCCCTTCTTTCTACTCTGTTCCATTCCTTTGAGCAGCCATTTTTTTATATCAAATCTTATGTTTCGGAAGAAGTTACGCTCTTCTGAGTGGTCACCCCTCTTGGACGGACAAAAGCTGACTGAAGGTGAGTGGTCGTCCAAGGGAGGTTTCACTGTATTTATAAGTATTGTAATTTTACAGAATAAAATTTTGGCTTTGCTGAGCAATGCAATAGGCGAACATACGTTTCAAATTTTTACTCACATGAATATACAAAAGCAATAAGCCCAATAAAGCTCTAAAAAAATTCATACATTCCTTGGATCTTTTGCAAACTTTTTTTTTGTTAAGGAAGCTATAATCAAAATGGCAGATTATCAAAGGCGCGATCACACACATTCCTCCTCCTCGGCTAATTTCCACTCTGGGACCATTTTAACAGTTATTTACGGTCGCGTTTATGTTTATCGACAGAACAGGTTCCTGCATCCAGGTTCCACTCTTGTGGGTGTGTGAAAACTTTGCGCAATAGATGGCATCCATTTCATCCACTGCATTCATACGGCTTTCTGGAGGAAATGAAACAACGGAAAATGTGCAATAGCCCGATACTTTCAAACTATTGTCTTGTCTTTTGTTCGATGCAGGCGTGAGTGATTCACTCAAGCCTCTCTTTCCGTCGTCGGTCTACCTAAAACAGTTCATCTTCACTGCCCAGTTGCTTCTATTGCTGCCGCTGTTGTTGTGGATGTTGAAGTTGCAGCAGCTACTTTCGCTTCTGGCCTTGCAACCCTTTAAAAACTATAAGGTTTACTCTGCGTGATCTAAATAACATGAAGTTATCTTGTAACACAGAAGTGAGACAATTGCAGTTACGGCAGCAAAACGTCAGCAATAGCTACAGTAAAACTCACTGGTTTTCTAAGTCGCTGTCGCTATGCTGTCCTGCTGTAACAATCTTTGGAGCACAGCTTCGTTTGTTTTATATTGCTTTGCTATCGCTGTGACGGCTTCAATTTTCGCAGCCATTGCATAGTCGAACCAAGTGGAGTGAAAAGCTGAAACCAATTTCAAATGCTTACTGTAACTCTTCAGCAACTATGGGCTTACAATATACTGAAAGAATGGAAAAGATCTTAATTTGCCGCACAGTAACTTAGCTCAAGTATAAGCGAATTAATGGAAATTCAAGCGATGAGAATCACAACACCTGGTTCTAGAGCCTCTGAATGCCTTCTGAAGCCTTTAAAAATTCTTGTTGGTGACCGAATGTGTTATATTATGTTTTCTTCTTTTACTCCTATTGGAGCATAGGGCGTTATTCGTGGTCGAATAAGGAACACAGGTTAAAAAAATCTTTAAAAATGAAATCCTGAAACATTGAGGCCCTGATCTCTTATTCGCCTATCATTTATTGTCACATCTGCGCTTATACTAAATTATACTAAATAATTATTAATTTCCAAATATATATTTGTATAAAAATGCGTGATGGCTCCACGTAGGTGTAAAATTTATGCCGGAATTGTTCTACTTTTGTCTTCTCTTATTCTTTTTTTGTTGCACAATACACTTTACATGCAATTTTAATTCAACGAAAGTTGCGCAGTATTAATGACGCCCGTGTGAGGAATTCATGTTTTCGGATTTTGGATTTTAAGTTGTTTTTTTTTCCTTAGGAGATCAAATGATAGATCAAGTTGAATGAATTTGTCTTATGCTAAGCTGCTTTTATGAATAAATAAAATCTATGTTTGAACAAAAGCTAAACAAACTAAAATACAAAAACAATAAATACTACGCGTAAATAATTACAGTGCCAGCTAAAAGTCTAGGTGTTTTAAATGGACCCCAGAGTAGAGATTATTGCAGACATTAATCAAAAGGCCCTGTAAATACAAGAAACAAAACTTGAATAGAAAAAAGAAGTTGTAAACAAAAAGGTACAAAATAACTGTATTTAAATGAAGACAAGCAAACAAAAGATGATCAAGTATGGGGAACAACGAAAACAATGACTCAAAAAGCAACAACACACTGGAGTACAACAGTTGAACGTTTAAAGTAGAAGAAAGTATTGGAAAGAGGAGCTTAAAGAAAACCGAGAGCGGGTGGTTTGCTTAATGGATTATTATGAAAATAAAAGAGTTATTAACCCACGTGCCTGCACTTTTCTAAGGCCGCTGAGGCCCATGAAGTCAACGCGTTCTCTGACGAGCTTTCACTCGGGCTGAAGGTGTTAAATGCGAATTAATCTTGTGCCATTGGAAATAGATATGTAAATCGCCGAAAACAAAATAGATGCGCAGAATGTGGAAATAAAAAAAAGAAAAGCACCATAGCGATACTTAATAATTAACCTTAGCGTTTTGTTTTAACTTTAAGAAACTTGCTTTGATTTAGTTGTAGGTTGACGTTTTTGTATTTCAGCCATTGTTTGGCTTTCATTTGGTTTACGACAATGGGTCACTGCTATTAATTTTTGTAAGTTATTTTTTTTCGCTTCGCTCATAATTGATTAGTTACATTTAGAAAGGTGATCATTCACAATTCGTTATTGTCACAAGTGTTGTTGCGCTACTCGGCGCTTAGTGAATATCGCAAATGTGTTGGTGCGAAGATCGATTGCCAGCACGCATTAGGCAGTGTCGTTTCTTGCTATGAATACATTTTTTACAAGCGTGCATATGTGTGTGTACACACATATTAGTTACAGGGCTCATACATAAATTTACATTATTATCGTAGGGCGCTGCTGGTGAATAGATATTGTAAATTTAATAAAACGAAACAAATGTCCACTGTCAAATTGAACTGTCTATTTATACTACTATTTCCATTGTCTGCATCAGCTAAGTGACTTCGACGATTTGACTTAAATTAAGTTGACAAGGGCTTTGAAAGTAGGTTTAATTAAACAAAAACAAAACTGTTTAGGAAAAATTAGTGGGTTGATCTGCACAAATCAATCAAGTCAGTAGGCCGTAGAGGTTAGATGAGACATCTAAGTCGCCTTTAAACAGTAGAAAAAGGGTACATTTTTTTCGAAAGCTGTATTATGTTAAATTATTTAATGAAATAGTGGAAAGTTAAGTTGAGGGACTACGAATGTTTTTATAAAAACCTGTTAAAAATGCAAAAAAAAAACACAATTTCGCTAATCTTTTAACAAAAAACTCCGGTCAAAACTAAAAAGAATTAGAATACAGATTACGCAATGAAATGAAAAAAATAGCGCAATTTTGCAGGGACTTATTTTAAATACAATATAAAAATTTCAAACATTTTTGTTTTAAAAAAAAATTTTACAATTAAAAAAAAAATTCAAACTTTTTGTGCAAATTTTATAATTTTTATAATTAAAAAAAATTTTAATTTTGAAAAGCATTCAGAATTAAAAAAAATTCTCTACACAGTAGGTAGGTAGGTAAGATGGCTAGAGTACCCCAGGTACGCTACAAGTAGCACTTACGTGCCGTTTTGATACCATAGAGTGGACCACTACCTGTGAAAGGATTAAGGAAGGAGATAAGACCGTCTACAGCCATCCAGTGCTGTTGATGTAGCGGAGGAGAGATAAGGGATCTAGGCTGGAGAATTTCGTCAAGTCATCCCCAAAGGGAACACTGAGGAATCTCAAGCGCCTAGCCGCCAAAGCCGGACATCTGCAGAGAAAGTGTACCACAGTCTCTTTCTCTGTAGGATCCCCACAGCTTCTGCAATGGGGGTTGTACGGAATTCCAAGCTTCTCCGCGTGAGTGCCGATCACCCAGTGGCCAGTGATCACCGCGATGAGTTTGGAAATTGAGTGGCGGGGGGTTCCCATCACCTTAAGCGTTCTGTTTATGTCATATTGAGGCCATAGTGCTTTTGAAATGGCACATGATGAGACAGACTTCCATCTGTCTTGCACTTTTCTTAGAAAGAAGTTGTGTAGTTTCCCTTTAACGACGGCCAAGGGGATACCGATGTCTGAGAAGAGGGCAGCTGGACTCGGTTCTGCCGCCCCCTTCCTTGCAAGTTCATCGGCAATTTCATTTCCCTCTATATTCCTGTGCCCAGGAACCCAGATGAGGGAGATGTTTCCTGCCCGTTCGAGGCGTTTAAGTTCCTCCTTACAGGAGTTTACGAGAAGAGAGCTGCAATGCGGCGACGACAGTGCCTTGATTGCAGCTTGGCTATCGGAAAAAATTTTTATGTCTCCCTCCCAACAGCGATCCTGAAGCATTTTGCATGCCTGCAGGATCGCGAAGACCTCTGCTTGAAAGACGCTGCTTGTCTCCGGCAGTTTATAGGAGACCGAGATGTTGGCTGATTTGGAGTAGACCCCCGCTCCCACTCCAGACTCCATTTTGGATCCGTCAGTGAAAACAGAGGCATCTATATCCGCAACAACTCTCCCCTCTTTCCAATCTTGCCTGCTCGGAAAGATAGCCCTAGCACAACCCTCAAAGCACAGTTTGCGGATGGAGAGGTCGGTGCGAATATCAGAGAAGGAAGGGGAGATCTGCTTCAAGATGCTGCTATGCCCAACAGGGAGTTGTCTCCAGAGGCCAAACTCCCTCAGTCTGATAGCACTCTGAGCAGCAATGGATTTAACTTGCAGATCCACAGGAATTAAGTGGGGTATAACGTTGAGCGCAGCGGTGGGACATGTTCTGCAGGCACCAGTGATGCCCACACATGCAGTTCTCTGCTCTCTCTCTAATTTAGTGAAGTTGTAGCCCTTCTGAAGAGCTAACCACCAAACTAGGCAACCGTATGTCAAAATTGGCAGAACCACTAAGTTGTACATCCAGAGTACGACACGTGGCTTGAGGCCCCATTTCTTGCCGAACATAGATTTACAGGCATAGAAGGCTATATTAGCCTTCTTAACTCGATTTTCTATGTGCAGCTTCCAGTGGAGCTTGGGGTCAAGTATTACACCAAGATACTTGACTTCCGATGAAAGTGAATTAAAAAGAAAAAAAAAACATAATTTTTTGTACAAATTAAAAAAAAAATAACAATAAAAAATAATAATATAATTTTCTTCAAAATTTGAAATTTTATAATTTAAGAAAATTTTAATTTTGAAAAACATTCAGAACTAAAAAAAAATTCGCTACGCAGTGTTTTAGCCCATTGAATGATCAAATTTTTCTGACCAATTTCACAAAATACATAAATTACTGGAAAGCACAAAGAATTTATGTTAACAAAACATAAAATAAGAGGGGTATTGGGCGCACGATTCTTTTATAAACTAGGAGAGACTTTCGGGTCCGTCGATTTTTATGCTACACTTACTTATTAGATACTATACTAGCCTTCTTCTACTACTAATTTAGTTTAATTTGAGTGTCGTGTCGCACGGTTTTGTATGGCTACCAATACTTATGGGTGCATGCAACAGGAACTATTTCATATTAGACTTTAATGGACACCGATTTTCTTTTTAGTTTCAGAACAGGCTGACATCTGCAACAATTTGTATAGTGCTATGATGATATTTTTCATATACATATATGTACGGGCCAATACCGATTACCCACCCCAACAAATACTCTTTGGAAAGTGGAAGCAAGGGTCGCTCGCCGCTCAGACACCGGATTGATGGTGTAGATGAAGACACAGGTTTTTTGGGATTTCAAGCATGGAGGATGCAGACATCAAACCGAGAAAATTGGAGGCATACGCTACAGCAGGCGAAGGCCCGACCAGGGTTGTCCAGCCAGCATTGACGACGATTTTTTTCTGTTTTATAATGAAAACTCTGAGGAACATTTTGTGCTTGATGATACATCGATAATACATTGATAAATCGAATGGCCCTAATTGGAGATGACTTAGAAATTAAATCACACTAATTTCACACACTTTTCTAATGAGAAACTTGCTTCGCCTCAAGTGGTTTCTTGGACTTTCGGTGTTCTTATAGCACAAATTGTCTCTCTCTTTTTTATTTCATATTTTATCTGCTTTACATTTCGAATAGACCAACAGACACTGCAACCTACAATTCATTTGTGTTCCAAATAGTTTTACCCTTGATTACCCCGAAAGTTGTTAGGGAAGATATCGACAGTGCAATTACTCAAGCATTTCGTCCCTACTTTGTTGAAAGGACTGTCATCTTTATTTTACAGAGAATCCCTAACGAAGATGGTTCTATTATGAATACCTCATTAGTTCTACTAAACTTCTGAAGGAAATTTCGCTAATCATAGTAGTTTGTTAAGCTTTAAAATGGTAAGAGACTGGTGTGAGTCGGGGGACTGACTCAGGGTAATTACACATAAGGCTGCACTCTTTATATCAGAAACAAAACTGACGAATTCCATGAGAGTTTAGAGAAAGGGAATGAGAAGACTTTGCTGTGCTCAATCCATTACACTGACGCTTATAAAAATTTTCTACAGGCTCTTACAATATTTCTGCGAGGTGATTTTTTAAGAGCCATAGGAAAGTTTTTCAAAAAAACACACGTAAAATTCAGAAAAATGCATGAAACTTTTATTTAAATCGATAGTACAGTCCATATAATTTAATGTTTGAGGATTATTTCATGCAAATGTTGACCGCGACTGCGCTTCAAATGGTTCATCCGCTTAGTCCAATTTTGGCATACTCTTTCCAATGTTTCGTTCGGTATCTCACATAAAAATGCTTTAATGTTGTCTTCCGATGCGTTAATTGAAGCAGGCTTGTCTGCATAGACATTAGCTTTAACATAGCTCCACAAAAAATAATCTAAAGACGTTATATCGCACGATCTGGGTGGCCAATTGACAGGTCCCGAACGAGAAATAAAATGTTCACCGAACTCGCCTCTCAACAAGTCCATTGTTACGCGTGCTGTGTGGCATGTGGCACCGTCTTGCTGAAACCACTTGTCATGCAAGTCAAGCTCTTGCATTTGGGCAAAAAAAAGTTGGATATCATTTTACGGTAGCGATCACCATTCACAGTTACGTTACGATTCGTAGCATCTTTGAAGAAGTACGGTCCAATGATACCTCCAGCCCATAAACCGCACCAAACTGAGACCTTTTCGGGATACCTTGATGCAAAAATGAGCTTCGTCGCTGAACACAATTTTTCGATAAAAAAGTGGTTCTTAAACTTTCTGAACAGAACACCCATTTTTATAATAAAGTTCAATGATTTGCAAACGTTGTTCGTTTGTAAGACGATTCGTAGTTAAAAAATTACCCTTTATTTGGCTAACTTTTATAAATTTTTCAAATCTGTTTCTTATATATTTTTGATGAGGAGCTACGATTATGATGGATGGATTGTTCACTGGTAGTGGGATTATTGTAGAACATTGTTTTTCATCATCTCATGCGGAAAATGTGGTGCAAAGTGAAACGGGCAGAGCTTGTAACGAAGGTATGGCCGAAAGTTTTCCCGAACTCCTCCTGTATCACTGTACTCTGCAGTTTGCTATTCATCTGCTTTGATTCTGCATTAGTAGCCTGAGTGAGTGACATTGTGGCCAGTTGATTTACAAAACTTGCGAAATAGTGAACTGTGAGTAGAGTTTGAAATCAAAGCAAATACACAGTTTCTTGACAACACTACGAACCAGGTCTGGTCTACGTGGCTTGCTCTTAATCAGCCATGTTATTTCAGCAAAAATTGGAATACTCAGAAGTCATAATGGGAATAATGCATGTCGATCGAAGTATGCTCGTATGGACAAATGAATATTGACTTGCTCGAATCGCATGAGGAGCTGCACCTTACAGTTTTGCCGTATTAAAATTTATGCCTTCTAATAATCTAAAGTTTCCTTTCAAATGTACATACACAGTTACATATTTGTGTTCATGCAGTCACTCTATATTTGCATGCCCATTCTACGCAATCGTTTTGTGTCTCCACTGAAATTTGTCTGCCACCTTGTGGGGTATTTAATTACAAACGACACTAAATTCATTTGGGCTGTGGCATTTTTGACATTATTAATAGCAATTGACCACCCAAAGGCAATGGAGAATTGCAAGAAGTATAGCAGCAACAACAAAAAATGAAATGTGTATATTTTCCATGCATAGTCGCACTTGCTGGCAACGCACTCGACTACCTTGTGGTATTATGTGCCTAAGAGTGTGACACAAATATCAGCCCGGGGTGCAGTGAATACTCGTACGAATTTCGATAGGCTTTGCTTTCTAACTGGGCTCGATTGCAAAACAATTTTTGCTGTTCATGTTGTAACTTAGTTTGATATTTTAGATTTTTTTTTTGGTTTATGGTAACTCCGTTGTAACAGCTATAGTTTACACACTCGCATAACATCGCAAACAGACCCATAGCATCATAAGCATAACATAACACAGGTATTCAATTGTTCGGGTGTCAGGTGGGAGCTATGCATAATTAATTGGCCAAATTATTGTTATGGGTACTGAAAGTTTTAAAAATTGAGAAAAGAAGAAATTGAGAAAAAAAGTAAACAGAAAAAAAGAAAAACACTAAAGGGTGGCGGGAGCTTTGTATAAACTTTTCTTTATTTTAGCACTCTCTAGAAAAGACTGCAAAATATTGGCTGGAGTACTGACGGGTCTCTGTCTTACCTCACATTACGTAGCCGGGTTTAGACCAGAGCGATGCATGTAAGTCTTGTAACGAAGCGAATGCTAGAGGTACTTTGGAACACCTACTTTGCCTCTGTCCTGCTCTTTGCAGGGCTCGACAAATGTGCCTAGGATCGGCATATTTTTCATCTCATCATCATCTTTGAAGGATATGACGAAAGGCTGAATGGCTTGTTAAAGCACGCGAACCCGCCTTCCATTTTAACTCAGGTGGAAGAAGTAATTTTTTGGAATTTATGGAAAGCTTATTCCGAAAGAGGATGAATGATATTTATACCTAACTAGATGGCGATACTACCTCAAGTGATTATTCGATTTTTTACGCTAATGGATCGCATTGCCAACAGATGTTGATTATATTGGGCCGGGGAACAAGTTCATAGCGTTTGTATATTTTCTTTTATTTTACATCGATTTGTTTGTTGTTTGCCAAAGGGTAAGTATTCCTTCGGTAGAACTCTTTCTGCCTTACAAAAATATGTTAATTGTATTTCTGACTTATTTAACTCTTTACTAGGTTTGAGACTTAGAAATGTTCAAAAATGGCGACTTTGAAGTCGATGCCACGTCCCGCAGCGGACGGCTTTCTGAATTCGATGAAGACCGTCTGAAATCATTTTTGAAGGAGAACGGCAGCCAAACCAGTCATGAATTGGAGGAAAAATGAGCTGCGATTATAAAACCTTCATTCAATGAGATTTACCGAAAAATTGCGAGCCTGAGTGCCTTAGGAGCTCAATGAAAAAAATAAAGAAAGTCGCCTTTAAATTACTTCTCAGTATTTCGCCCGCCATCGAGCAACTCGCGGTCATAAACAGCGCTTCCTTGTGTCGTCAAGGAAGATGAGAAATGGTGTTTATACATCAATATGAAGCAAAGAAAAGAGTGGGTAGCTCCAGGAGATACGCCAAAGCCGAGAGTCAAGCCGGATCTTCATTCAGAGAAGATCATTACATATATAGGTGTTCGCAGCAGCACTAATTGTTATTTTCGATGTTCGCATCACTAATTGGTATTTTTAATATTCGCATCACTAAATGGCGTGATCATAACTGCAACTGTAATGTACTAAAATTCTTTGCATTTCCTTTTATTTCTTTTTATATACATATACATGAGTATGTACCAACATACATAACTGCAGCATAAAATTATATTGTGAAAACTTAAAAGGTCACTTCTACCGCGATCGCCAAGTAATAAAGTTGTTAACCATTCGTTAGGGCTTGTCTTTTTTATTTCGAAGCTTATTGCGTACATAGGTGGTGCAAACCAGCTCCTCCTCGAAACATTGGTGACCCCGACGTGATCGGGTTAGAAGTCTTTTCGCGTTATAACTATTCGAGTTTTAACTAAATAAAATTTTGCTCATTTGCGTGCAAATTAAATTCGTTCGTCAGTACATAACCGCATAACGGAGGTATCTGCTGATAATACAGCTACTCCTATTTTTTCGCATCTGTCGTGCTGCACACATTTAATTGTATTGCCAAAATGCCCAAAGGCAGCAAATCGAAAAAGGGTATCGACAACACATCATCCGATGCAACGAGCAACAGCTCCGATTCAATTTCATTTAATAAAAGGAAAAGTGCGTCGATTAAGCACCAATTAATTGCGTTAAACAAAACATTGTCGTCGCATCGTCTTGATGAACTTGATGAAGCTGAACTTTCTGTCCACATGGAGTACGTTGAAAGCATTCACGACAACTTTGACCACGTGCATTCTATTCTCGAAGAAGCTGATCCACGCGAACTAGATGGAGTAGGCCGAGCAGAATTTTTCGACGTGTACCTAGAAGTCAAAGCAAAGCTGTCGCGTCAGCTCAATTCGCATCGGAAGACAAACGTAAGGCATTCATCGACTGCTAGGCATTTCGCATTGGAAGAATCTCCGCCAACGTTATTCTCATCGCAAAGAAGGTCTCGCCTTCCTGAGCTGAAAATACCGAAATTTAGTGGAGCGTACATTGACTGGCCTAATTTTTTTGCCATGTTCTGTAGCGTTATTGACAAGGACCTCGAGTTAAGCAAAGTGGAGAAACTCCAACATTTACGCGCTAGTCTACAAGGAGCCGCTTTGGAAACAATTTGCTCACTAGAACCGGCTGAGGAGAATTATGACAAGGCCATTGCCCTATTAAAAAATCGATTTGATAATAAATTACTTATTTTTCAGGCGTGTTGATAAAGGTTCAGCCAATAGTTTGCGCGAATTGTGCGACAATTTTAATTCCCATCTTCGTGCACTTAACACCATGGCAACACCAGAACAAATATCGGATGGTTTGCTCATACATCTTGTTACTAGAAAGTTCGATCAGAAGACGCAGGAGAAGTGGGAGGAGGACTTGCCCACGCAGGCATTGCCAACTTTGAATTCAATGACCTCATTTCTGGAGAAGCGGTGCCGAATTATGGAAAATTTGGAAGGTGCTACGCAAACACTTAGCAATCAGATTGGTAAACATTCGAATGCAAATAAAGGCATTAGAAACGCTTTGGTAGCATCCTCAAGTAGCTCTAGCTTTTGCATATTTTGCGATTCGAAAGAACATTACATAAATAGCTGTTTAAAATTTTTAAATTTGTCGCCGAATTTGCGCTACAAAGAAGCTAAGCGATTGCAACTTTGCTTAAATTGCCTACGCAAGGGTCATAGTTTACAACGGTGTAAGTCTGGGCATTGTCGTCATTGCCCAGGCAAACACAATTCGCTTCTCCATATGAACCCGCATACCTCGTCTATATCCCCGTCTTCAAACCTACCAACAATTGAAGCTACAGCCTCTTCACAGCAAACACTCATTTCATCGTTAACTTCAAGTACAGTCGCTCAAGGCCCAAATTCGGGCGCCAATAGTAATGTGTTGCTTGCTACAGCTATACTTTCAGTCAAAAATCGTTCAGGTGACTTCGTTCCATGTCGTGCTATTCTCGACTCGGCCTCTCAAATAAATTTTGTAACCGCTCGCTTGGCAAATATGCTGCAACTTCCATTCAAACAATCTTCAATTTTGATTTCCGGTATCGGCGAATCAAACTTTGTTGCCGACAAAGAGATTGACGTTTTCGCACAGTCGCAAGATAAAGGCTACAACACTTCGTTCACTGCTGTGGTCACACCTAGTATTACAGATTATCGACCTAACTTCAGCCTTTCTTCGGAATGGATAATACCGTCAAACATTAATCTAGCAGATCCATTATTCTTTAAACCCCAGCGCATTGACTTGCTCATCGGCGCGGGTTTGTTTTTTGATTTGATGTGCGTTGGCCAAATACGCATTGCTAGTAATTTGCCATTACTGCAAAAAACTCGACTGGGCTGGGTTGTCGCTGGTGGCGTTTCATATACCAACAAACAATCATCCTCACTCGCTGCCTGTAGCAAAAACGTATTTGAACATCAACATAATAACTCATTGAACGATATCGTAAAACGATTCTGGGAAATAGAGAATTGCTTCGACTCTGCTCCCCCTCCATCTAAAGAAGATTACTGGTGCGAGCAGCATTTCAAGAAATATTTCTCTCGGCTTACTTCGGGAGAGTATTCAGTGCGTTTGCCAACAAAAACAGGCTTTAGCGATCTTGGCGACTCATACAATCGTGCTCTTCGCAGATTCAAAGGCTTAGAGCGAAAATTGGAAAATAATCATAACTTAAGAACTCAATATATTCATTTTATGAGTGAGTACATATCGCTGAACCACATGTCACTGGCAACACCTGGGCCAACAACAAAAACATTTTTTCTACCGCACCATTGCGTGCAAAAGTTTGACAGTACAACGACAAAACTTCGCGTCGTATTCGATGGCTCCGCAAAAACAACAACAGGCTACTCGTTGAATGACCTTTTGCTAGCGGGTCCAACTATTCAAGCAAAGCTGTTCAAAACTCTCTTACAATTTCGTTTTCGTAAATTCGCTCTGTGCGGAGATATATGCAAAATGTACCGATGCGTACGTATGACATCTCCAGACGAATATCGGCAATGCATTTTATGGCGCGAGAACCCACTCGATGAGGTAATACGAGCTATGCATCAACTTTCGTACGATGAAAAAGGGTCATTTCCAATAGGCGCAAAAATCGTGAGGAGAGACTTTTATGTTGACGATCTCATTTCAGGCGGAGATACTATAGAAGAAGTGGTTGAGATCAGACGTCAGGTTAAAGGTTTACTTCAGCGTGGAGGATTCAACATTCGCAAGTGGTGCTCAAACGAGGATGGCGCGCTACAAGGTGTTCTTGACTCAGATTGCGAGAATCTTCTTAAATTCCACGATGGAAGTGATGTTGCAAAGACTCTTGGCCTCATCTGGGACCCTAAAACTGATAACTTCTTATTCTCATTTTCGCCTATTGATAATAACGCACGCACAACAAAACGCACGATACTTTCATATATTGCTAAAATTTATGATCCGCTTGGCTTGGTTTCGCCAGTCATTACGAAAGCAAAAATTTTCCTGCAAATCCTTTGGAAGGAAAAACTACAGTGGGACGAAAGCTTACCTCAGTTGTTGCAAACTACCTGGAACGACATTTGTGTACACCTTGGTCTAGTAAGCAGCTTTAAATTTCCTCGCTTTGTATTGACGCCTAATTCTAGTTGGGAGATTCACGCATTCTGCGACGCAAGCTTGGCGGCATTTGGTGCATGTATATACATTCGTTCGGAGTGTGATGGTATTTTAAAATCATGCTTACTTTGTGCAAAGTCGAGAGTCTCGCCTCTGAAGAGTTTAACTATTCCTAAATTAGAACTGTCGGCAGCGTTGCTGCTAGCGGAATTGGTGGCACCCATTTCACTAGATTTTCCACATTCTCACACCGTTCACTGCTGGTCAGACTCAATAGTCACTCTATCATGGTTTCGCGAACAACCATCAAATTTCAACATTTTTGTGTCAAATAGAGTTAGCCAGATACAAACACTAACCAAAGGTATGACTTGGCATCATGTGCCTACTTCTTTGAATTTGGCAGACATTCTTTCGAGGGGGTGCACTCCCAATGAATTACTAAATTCTGAACTTTGGAGAAGTGGTCCACAATTTTTATCAAGAAGGCAATCGGATTGGCCTAATCTCCTGGATTTGTTAACTGATTTATCCGAACGGCGACGTAAAGTCTTAGTTGCTTCTCAACTACGAGACGTAACGCTCGATTGCAAATACCACAACTCCTTTGAAAGGTTGCAGCGCATCTTTGCCTACATTTACTATTTTTGCCAACCGCACCGTACTCGCGTTGATGGACAACCGTTGACTCCGCTGAATATTAAAATGGGTACACATTTGCTAATCCGTAACATTCAACAAATTCATTTTGCAGCTGAGCTCAAGGCGCTAAGATTTGACAAGAAACTTAATTCGTCAAGTAAGCTACACTCATTAAATCCGTTTATCGACTCATTTGGGATTCTTCGTGTTGGAGGACGTCTGCAAAATTCTTTATTGGACTTTGAAGCAAAACATCCACCTTTGTTGCCAAAACATCATCCGGTCACAAACGCAATAATTGACCACTTTCATCGCAAATATCTACATGCTGGACCGCAGAGCGTACTGGCTTCAATTCGGCAGCAATATTGGCCAATTGGCGGACGCAAGACTGTTGCTAGCGTTATAAGTAAATGCATTCGTTGCTTCCGTTTGAAACCAATCATCTATGAGCATATCATGGGAAGCCTTCCAGCTGACAGGGTTCAGGCTAACAGAACAGGCTATTGTGGACCATTTTACTACAAGTCGGAAGTTCGCACCAGGCCACCCATCAAATGCTACATATGTGTTTTTGTCTGCTTCAGCACGAAGGCTTGTCATCTGGAGCTTACTCAGGACCTTTCTACATCATCGTTTTTGGCAGCTTTGAAAAGATTTATTTGCACACGAGGCAAACCGCACACCATTTGGTCAGACAATGCAACGAACTTCGTTGGCGCCAAAAACGAGTTGCAAAAGTTAAGTCAATTGTTCTCAAGCAATTCCCATAACACTGAAGTCACTAATCAATGCAACTTGGAAGGCATCTCTTGGAAATTTATTCCGCCTCGTTCACCACATTTTGGTGGATTATGGGAGGCGGCTGTTAAGTCAGCGAAATTTCACTTTCTCCGCACTGTTGGCCTCTCAATCCTGACATTCGAAGAGCTTCGTACTCTTGTATGTGAAATCGGAGCAATAGTTAACTCTCGTCCACTTTGTCCAATTTCAGAGAATCCAGATGATTTCAACGTGCTCACGCCGGCTCATTTTCTCATAGGTGCGCCATTTACATCCGTCGTTGAACCAGACGTAACCGGCCTCGATATCAGTCGCTTAAGCCGATGGCAGCGTGTTTGTCATATGCAGCAGGTATTTTGGAAAAGGTGGAGCAGTTCTTATCTCTCACTGCTGCAAGAACGAGTTAAGTGGCGAAAATCAACTGGAATTGTTCAAGTTGGAAATATGGTCATTTTGAAAGAAGAAAACCTTCCACCACTAAAATGGCGACTAGGATGCGTGGAGAGTTTAATTCGCGGCGCCGATGGTGTGGCTCGTATCGCCATCATCTACACTGCCAATGGATCAGTCAAGCGAGCTGTGGGAAAAATTGCTGTGCTCCCTATTGAAACTGAAGCGGTTGGAAACTTACACCTTCCAACGGGGGGAGGACTAATTGTTATTTTCGATGTTCGCATCACTAATTGGTATTTTTAATATTCGCATCACTAAATGGCGTGATCATAACTGCAACTGTAATGTACTAAAATTCTTTGTATTTCCTTTTATTTCTTTTTATATACATATACATGAGTATGTACCAACATACATAAGTGTAGCATAAAATTATATTGTGACAACTTAAAAGGTCACTTCTACCGCGATCGCCAAGTAATAAAGTTGTTAACCATTCGTTAGCGCTTGTCTTTTTTATTTCGAAGCTTATTGCGTACACAGGTGGTGTAAACCAGCTCCTCCTCGAAACAATAGGTTTGGTGGGACTGGGAGGGCATGGTGCACTGGGAAATGTTCGAAAAGACCGCATGCACAACCGCGTGAATGAGTCTATTCGACTGAAAAGACCTGATTGACATTGTTAAACCATACTCCTTCAAGACAACGCCAGGCCTCATATTGCACAAGTCGTCAAAGTCGCACTACAAGAGCACGAATGGGAGTTCCTTCAGTATTCGCCGTAATCTCCGGACCTTGTACCGGCCGATTACCATCTTTTTTGCTCCCTTTGATAACAAAGAGATCCTTACGAACTGCCTCATCAATTTCTTTGACACCAGAGCAGGAGATGTTTGGCGGAACGGCATCAACAAATTGGTCCAGAGGTGGGAAGAGGTTGTAAACAGCAACGGCGAATATATAAATGATTAACTTCTTGGTATAAATATTATTTTGTGTATAAATAAAAACATTCGTTGAAAACGTTACGAACTTATTCCCCAATCCAAGAAATGAGACAAGTCGCCTTCATGGAAAAGAAACCAATGCGGGCTGATTCATCCTTATTGAAAAACTTAGACGTTTAAAATATCTTTTATTATATAGTAAGCTTGGAATCATTTCTTCTTTACAATTAGGTTGTAAGCCATATCATAAATGAATTCTATTAATTGGTGTGGAGAGCTGCATTCGAGCTCCAATTGTTTTACGCGTAACAGTCATACTCTCTTGCCTATTCGTAAACTTTGCGGAGGTCTTTGAAAAACATAGCCCATACAGAGGTTAGAATTGAAAATCGTAGAAGCTGAATAGCAGAAGTAAAATTGCAACGCAGCTGGATGGCATTAGCCGCCAACTGAGACTGCCTCACTTAGTCATAAATTCAAGTGATACACATACATACATACGCGCATATAATACGAAAATTTTATTGAATTCTTCGCTCATGCTTAGCATAAAACATGACTTTAAGGCCATATTGAAGGTATGTACTTAATATTGGCAGATGAGCCCAAAGTGCAAGTGTAGCAAAGTAAATAGAAGGCAACTGTATGTAAGTATATGGCCGCATACTGTCACTAGCATGCCTGAGTTCGAGTATCGGCAGCAAAAAATCCATACAAATAAGCCTGTGTTGGTTATCTACATACCTACGCATACATGTGTGTTGGTTATCTCCGCCTGTTTGCCATCTCGATGCAATACTCTTAGGCTGGCTGCATTGTTTGCTTGCTTGCCACAGCGCGGCAAATTTATGAACCCAATACGAGACGCCGCGCAGCGCCGCTACATAGGTGCACATATACACACTTACCTCCACGTATGGCTGCATTACAGATGCATTTTTCCATACGCATAGTTCGAGTATCTATTTGCCATCGTATCGCCAACAATTTATGCCCATAACATACGCCTAACTATCCTACATATGAAGCCACTCGATGCTCGCTGTATATTGTGTTGATATAAATTGTACATGCATGTGTGTGTGTGTGAGTGTGTTGGAGTATGCGAGATATTTAAGATATCCTTTTGCATATCAGGAATAGATAAAACACGCAGGCTTGGCATTTACATAGGCAAAGAAGTAAAGAGAAGCGAAAAAAACGCATATTCACATTTATTATTCACATACATACATATACACTTACACATTTACATGGCAACATTCTGCAAACATAAATTCAATACATGCCAACATACTTTTATTTCATGCTCGTGCTCGAAGTGCATTCGAACCTCGCTTGCACTATCAGGTTGAAAGATATGCAGAAAATTGCCGCTACGCTACACTTGACAAGTCAGCAGCGATGGTGGCGCTGCCAAGAGCTTTTGCTGCCGGGGGTTTTGTATGTGACTACTACACCACCGCAAGGTTTCTGGTTTAAATTCTGATTCTCGGTATTGAATGCATCGAAATTGGTAGAATTACTGGAAATTGTAGCGGTACTCAACCTTTGCGGCAACTAAGTTTTAGCAAACAAGTGCCTCTTCTTTTATTTCCATCTGGGTAATTTATTTAAGTTTTAATTTTGGCTTAAAAAAGGGCAATAGCTCTTTTAACAAAGGATTTGAGTTTAGCGAATTTTTTAAATGTATAAACATTTCTTCAGCCACCGAAGATGACGAAAATTCACTAGGCTGTCGACATCGAAAACTGATAAAAACATCAATAAAGTCAAAGAAAAGTTGATCAATAAACGCAAATGAACCATCAGAGAGCTGGCAAAGGACTTGAGTGATTGGGTTGGCACCGTGTTGCTGCAAAGTTTGTCCCTAAAGACCTGAATTTCATTCAAAAGAGGGACACGTTAATATCGTCAAACCAAATCGGACGCAACACTCATCAAACGCATCATTAATGGAAACGAGACTTGGGCATATGACTACGGCACGCAAATCAGACATTACACGAGTGAGTGGAGAGCTCCGAATGAGCCAATACCAAAAAACCACGTCGTATTGAGAATGGCAACTCAGACCACTTTTTCAGCGTTTTTCTCAGCTTTCGCTAATCTAAGTAGGCGCATTTTTTCGTAAGCTACATTCTTTACTCTTCGAATCCATAGATTTAGTAAAGGGCCATTGAGGTTTTAAGAGGAATATGAAATATTAAAGTATTTCTTCGTTTTCCCTTTGCCCACTTCTTTGCGAATGTCTCCTGTTAGGTCTTAAGTTCATATATTGGGCATTTACGGCTGAGTGCTTATATCTCCTAGCCTACTCGATTTGAATACAATTCAATCTAATTTTAGGCAGATGTAACTATACAACCTTCCTTTGTGATCTGTCGAGGAGAACCGTAATGACTCTGCAATCTACAGGCTATTCGGCTGAGGTTGGGAGGACGAAGGACTTCTTAAGACCTTTTTAAGTTATTGCGCTACTAAATGTTTTCATAGCTGGGTACTGTGTTAGTGCATCTAGTGGATTTAAGTTGAAAAAGAGGTGTAATCGATTTATCACGTAAGGAAATCGATGCCCACAGTATGGAGAAAATTTTGCATGAGTATTTCATGCAAGTATTTTTATACCACAAATACCCTCGGACGTTTGCCATTACCTGCCGAGGGCGACCGCTATTAGAAAAAAACTTTTTCTATCATTTTGCTGCGTCATGCGTGGATATTCGGTAGTCACGCACCAACGCATTTGGCTACGGTGTCCGCCTCAAATGTCACAATTTCGAGGATATTCATTTATCAAACTTTCTTTAAGAAAAGTCTTAGACTAAGCTTAGCTTAGTTGGCGTACTCTTTGAGTAATACTTCACTCGGTAGCGCTAGAAGCCCATTGTGATAGCCTGTATAGGATTTTGCCATACCTCGCTTGGACTCGGTTTTCTAAGTGAAGGAGATAATCTGCATGTGTTCGGATTAGTCTTGTTTTAGTCGCTTCACTGTGCTCGTATGTTTGGACTCCGTACCCTCTATGCTCCACAAGTATCTAGTTTCTTCCACCTATTTTTAGTTGCTTCACTGTCCTTCTATCAAACTTAGAAGCGCCTGTTTGCCTTCGCTTCTTTTCCTCCCGCATTCGTCTCATTCTTCATTCCCCAGAATACCACCCAGCATAAGTAGATCGGCGATGTAAAATAAATTCTTGCTACTCCGTGAAGTTCATAACAATATTCACCACACGCAGTCTTGGCTGATATATTTTCAATTTTTTTGCAAAGCAATCAAGTCTTAATTGAAACAACACCCATATTTTGGGTGGTTCGCCAAAAAAATCTCAAAAATGTCCCCACAACAGCTTCAATGGTGGCGTTCAGTGATTATTGCCTCTTAACGAATACTCTCCGCTTCTGCTTCGACACACTGCGCTGTCTTGGCTTTCATTGCATCAATGTACTTACATACATACAAATACATATTAAGTGATTGCTCGCGCACTTAAAAATGTAATCGATACGCTTGTCTGCCGCGCATATTAATGATATTGCCTTCCTGCCACCAATACGCAGCACAACACATACACACATACAGGCCGCGACAAATGATAGCACATCCATATTCTAACCAGTTTTGACTACTTTTCCTTTTCCTCTTTTAATTACTATTAATGTTTTTGATAAAACTATAGTTGATTGTTTAGTAAAAACCATATAAATCCTAGCGTCAAATTTATATGAAAAATTCAATGCATTTTGCACGACAATCCACAGTTTTTAATTAGTATTTCTAGAAAGATTTTTGGTATGCAGTTTTGTAGTTTATTAAATTTTAGTCTAATAAAGTAAAGCTGAAGTGAGCCAAAATTTTCTTTGATTAAAAAAAAAGTTCCATGGAAGCATTTCTTTCGCATAAAAGAACTGTTCTTTATTCGTTATATGGAGAAAATCCGCAACACCGTCAGAAAAAAAAATTATAAAAAATCAACAGAATTTTTTGGAAACTTCCAACTCATACTTTATTAGACTAAAACTTAATGAGCTATAAAACTGCACACCGGAAATGTTTCTAGAAATTCTAATTAAAAGCCGGGGAACTGTGAATATTTTTCTATTTTCCCAACAGGATTTATATGGGTTTTGTGCAATCAACTATATTTTGATACAAAAATAATAAATATTAAATAAAGAAAGAAAAAAAGTGTAAAATATTGACGTGCTATTGTTTTGCCGCGTGGTGTATGCAGCAACTGCATTTCGGCACAAAAAGATTTTTAATTTGTTGTCTCAGTGCTGGCTGTTACTGGCGCTGTTGGTTGCTTTGAGGAAAGTTGCCGCATTGCTGACACTTTTAAGCATTTTTAAGTTGCACGCAAAAAATGAGCGCGTAAATATCTTTACATGAGTAAATAAATAATAAATGAAAAATATTTATAGTTGGTGCGAGTTGGTGTTACTGCCACCATCGCCATCATCAGCCATCAGCATCACATGCGCAACGCCGTCATCGTCATCTTGCAAACAGATTGCTCTTGCAACATGGGCGGCAGTATCGGCTTCGATTGGGTGGCCTCCTTCCGAAGTGCTGCACTTAAGTGAATTCCGCATAATTGCATGTGTATTGCATGCCACAATATTGCTGCGGTACGCATCAGCAATTTGCATTCGTTTCAGCCGTTGGCAGCCGCTGTGGCAGTAGGAATGCGTAGCTACAAAGAGGAAATACGAGGGCGAACTACTACAAATGCGCGTAAATTTGTCGCCTAGCCGTGCACGTCGACTGCTGGCAATATGCTGCATGTACACACACACACACATACATGCATGTGCGCTTGTGCCACTGCAGTTGCTACTGTTGCCCCCAAATTTTACTATTTTTGTCCTTGTTACCGCTGTTGTTGTGGTTGGTAACCGTATTACTGTACAATTTCGCAGTTCCATCTTGCCAGCTGTGTGTTGTTATTGCAATAGTAACTACTCGCGTTGCGTACTTGTATGTTGTGATGATTTGTACGCCTTAGAAAGTCGCGCGGATTACCATTTTTGGTGTTGTTGCGCTCTTCGCTGTTTGTTGTTATGTGTTGTCGCTGCTGTTTGTTGAGCGGAGTCCTTGTTGTTTTTTTATTTTTGTTTTGCATGTTGTAATGCACCACCCATGCGTTGTCAGATACTAAATTTTCGCGCAAACGATGTGACAACTTGCGCAGACAAGTGGGTAGGGTAATACAGGGTAATCCAAGGGAAAAAGTGAAAGGGTTAGGAAAAGCACGATTCAGATGGGTCTTAAATTGAAGCAGATTTCGGTACCTCCAACCCCAAATGTTCTTAAACCAATTCTATGAAGAATCCATTCAGCTCCTCCATCGAATCTCTACCTAAACTGACCAAGTCATCGAAGAAATGGTCCACCAGAAATCTATGGTTCTAAAGGGATTTGCTTTCACAATTTTACATTAAGGGCGGGTAAGTTATTTACCCTTTTTTCAATTTTTTTATTTATAAATGCACAATACCTTAAAAATATTGAATCACACTTTCAAGTCGACCGGAGCAAAATTGTGAAAGTTATGGGTGTTTGAGCTATTGGAGCGTTCATTGCTCCCCGCCAAATTTCTGTACCTGACTTCCTCCGCAACTTACATAGGTATCTCTGGGACCTTTTTTGGTTTTTTTCCATAATAATAATTAATAATAATTTTTTTCCATAATAGTCTTACAGTAATAAATTAGCCAGTTAGCGAAAATCTATTTCTCGGCTTCCAAACCCTATTAAAAATTTATGAATCGGAAAAAAATCCTTGCAGGTATCCATCGAGAAACATCTGCTTTAACAATTGCATTTTTATTTTTTTCTATTTCAGATGATTATGTTGCGAGTTGTGATGGACAATTCAATGCCACTTTTTCGAGACGCCTCTGGTTACTCACTGTAGCTCGTCGAACTCTCAATATTTTTGATATGATTGTATCTTCAAAAAAATTCTTAAAATAATTAGTTTTTTACTGAATTAACCTCACCACACCTTAAATCAGCCAGATCGGCAGCCATCTCAACTTAGTCGGGCGGTGTGGACTATCCCTGGAGACTTGATATCATCTCTCTTGAAGCAAACGATAGCTGTGAGATTTCCTTGGCATATCTTAACTGAGTTCCCGACAAGTGGAAAACATTTCCTACGAAATCACACCCTTTCTTCCACGTACTAAGTCTGGCTCCCGCGAACTTGTAGCTGGTAATGTGGGCATAATCGCAGTGTAGCAACATGTAAAATGATAAGCGACCTCAACAAATAAAACAAGCTGTGAGTTAGGAACTTCCAACTGCCAACGTACGCAATATTCAATTAATTCAGCGAGCTTGCAACATGAAGCGCAAACAACAGCAACAAGAAGAATAAAAGTCGCGCTGATAACAGGAGGAAAGAGCGTAAAAGTAATAGAATGCAAAAACAAAACGAATGGAGAAATATAGGTATATGAGGGTTGCTGCTTAAGTTTCGAGATATAGCAACAGCACTGTTAATAAATTAAATCTGATACTGGCAGCCTAAAGTTTAATATTTTTAATGACAACTTTACTCGAGAAGTTTTATCGAACGAATGTAATTTGTGTTGTTACTTTAAACATTCATCTTGGTATAAAAATTAAATTACTTATAAATCGCAAATATTTTCTGGTACTTGAAATATCCAACTTTGTTGAAAGTAAGTCGAACATTTTCTTGCGTAGATTTTCTCTGATTTTCGACCTTAACTAAACCAACAACAGTGTGCCGTTCAACTCACTTCTACTTTTGATAATGAAGCGCCATTTTGGGTAATCGCTGGTTTTCCGCATTCAATCATCGTCGCGCATTGATGCAGAATAAATTTCGTGAAACTCAGGAAAGATGGTATGTTTTTCAGAAAAAATCGCTGCTGTGCGTGAAATTATGTTGCAAGATCCCCATGTAACAGTAGATATGGGTCGTAAAAAATGCGGTCTTCGAAAAAATTTGTTCTTATAGGATACCACAGAATTTGACAATCGTCCAAAAAAATGGATTGATGCAAATAAATGCAGACTAAATTCAATCATAGTGTAACAAAAGGCATCTTTAAGATCATGGCAGGTGGTCAAGAAGCGATTAATTGAAGAATATGAGTCAAAAACTAAGCGTCAATCTCCTGTACGAGTACAAGTCTTTCAAGGCGAGTCAAATTCAAAAATTTTACGATGTTCGCGTAAGGAACATTTCATCGTTAGTGGTCACTTGTCTTTTTCAGAATAACTGGACATGACGGTAGCGACACATAGAACGGTCAGTTCAGAATTTTACACCACTAGTTGTTTACTGGAAGTGTTCGGAAATATAAGCGAATCTAGTCCCAAAAGACGAGTCATTCTCCAGTACGAAAATATAGGCTCTTGTTACAGCATAAATATTCCTCATATATTTGCGGAGAATGCTGCTGAGGAGATTACTTTGGAGAGATAAATCCAGGTGTCCTGGTAATATAAAAAAAGACTGTTGCCAGTATTGGGCTCAAGCAGGTGAAATTTTGAACATTCAAAACACAGAACTCATGAGTAGCCGCCATACAGCCATGATTTGGCCGTGGATAAAAAATAAATTGAGAAGTCTACGTTTTTCGACAACTTAAAGAGTAAGACGATTGTCAAGGTATTCAAAAACTCGATTTGTTTGGTTTAATTTTAAATAACCTATTCTTAGGAATTCGGCCGCCGTAGCCGAATGGGTTGGTGCGTGATTACCATTCGGAATTCACAGAGAGGTCGTTGGTTCGAATCTCGGTGAAAGCAAAATTAATAAAAACATTTTTCTAATAGCGGTTGCTCCTCGGCAGGCAATGGCAAACCTCCGAGTGTATTTCTGCCATGAAAAAAAAATATCTGCCGTTCGGAGTCGGCTTGAAACTGTAGGTCCCTCCATTTGTGGAACAACATCAAGACGCACACCACAAATAGGAGGAGGAGCTCGGCCAAACACCTAACAGAAGTGTACGCGCCAATTATTTATTTTTTTTTTATTCTTTAAGTTGTTTCCGATACAAATATATAAATTTAGAAGAGTTATGATTATTAGAAGACAACGACGAGTATAAAGTGCTTAGTGCTATGAAGTGCACTTGTCTCGAAATGACATTTTTCAGTTTTCTGCCGTTTGACCTTAAAAATTGGCACTCAAATTCTTAAATACTATACATTCTGCATAGAGCAACACATGGTATCTTCGATTGGTAATTTATAAAAAAAAATTATAGTTTTCTAAAATCTAAAAAAAAAAATGTTATACATTTTCTAAAAATTAGTTAAAATGTTATAATAAAAAATTTGTTCAAAAAATTAGTTAAAAAAATTTATACAAATTTAAAAAAATAACTTCTAAAAAAGGTAGTTAAAGAAAAAAATTTTTTTTTTAAGTTTGTAAAAAAGGTTTAGACATTTTTCATATATCACTAAACAAAAAAATTGGTAAAAGAAATGTAAAAAAATTTATATAAATTTAGTTAGTTAGTTAACTATTTTTTTTAGAAAAATTTGTTTCTTTATTTAGTTTCTTTATAATTTTTTTTTAACTTTTATAACTTTTTTAAACTAACTAAAAAAACAGATTTTAATTTAGTTAGTAATTATTTTTTTTAGAAAAAAAAATTTTATATGTGCGTAAAATTAAAAAAGTACGGCGAGATGATTCTTTTAGGCTTCACAAGTTTGATTCAAAATACGGCTCTTAAAAACTATATGTGAAATATGACATAATTTAAATCTCCCAGGAGCATGCCTACAGGTAAAAACCGCCAAACAGTTGCTTCATGAGTGCCTAATTGTTGAGATCGTCGAGACATCGATGTTGAAGTTTGTTCAGCTATACTTTGAGCTACACCAGCAATATTCTGAACAGAAAGTGCAGTTTTTGGTTTGCCAGTCCCTTTTCTATCCTACACAGAACCAGTTTCTTGAAATTTGTTCACCAACCTTTGAATTGTCGACTCATTCGGACGATTATTTCCACCAAAAAAATCACGAATTTTACAATACGTTTTTTTTAAAGATTGACCATTTTCATAATAAATTTTAATAATCTTAGCGCTTTGTCCTAACGTGGACACTTCTACATCTGTCTGCTTGATAAATGTCAAAGTCACTGCTGACATCAAGGCGTCACTATTGAAAGGCTCTTTATAATAGGAGGAATTCTGTATAATAGGAGGAATTTTAAAAAGAAATTTAAGAAGTACACGAGCAACGCAGGATCATAAATTAGAGCTTTCTCGAATTGTTGGAATGGCTGCCAGAACTAATAAGGGATCTAAAGAAAAACGTTCTACAGATCAAAGCTGTTAAAACAAACACGTCCTTATTCTTACCTCTTAAACTACACCTTAAAGCACCACTGCTTTACATATAAACTCAGCCCCCTTTCGCCTTACAAGCAGTTCCTTTTTCCCACAACCAAAATGTACGCCACGCCGTCACCAACGTCCGACGTAAACGCATCATACCGTGCGACAACTGTGAAATATGCCGCTAGGCATTTGCGTTTCTCATAATGCACGCATCGTTGACAGCACAGCAACAGCAAATTCAACAACAACAACACGAACAGCTACAGCGTCGAGGTGAAAATAGAACAGGCACACGGTGGAGCCAATGATAGCAACGATGCGTGGTGGCATCGTTGTTGTGTGGCCTGATGCGGCGCTGATTTGCAATTGCATTGTTGTGTGTTTTTCTGTTATTGTTGCAATTGTTGTTGCTATGGCAAGGCATAGCTCTGCTATGCAACTGCAAATGCTGTTTGTAGCTGTTGGTGAAAATGTGGCATACAACGAAACGCCCTTTCCATTTGGTAATGAAGCATATGTGGCGCGTCGCAGGCAACTAAAGTGGCGGTAATGTTGAAAAAAGGGGGAAAGCGGGTAAGCATTGGCATTGCTGCTACCACTGCTGTTCTGTTGGCTGTAGCTGTAGTGCGATGATTGCGAATTTGAGATTTGTTTATGTTGTCAGCTCCTCCGCAAATTTCGTTAGCTGCCAACATAAGCACACATACAGCTGAGTTCGAAATAATAGGAGCGCAAAGGCAAGACCAAATTTTTAATTATTTGTTTTGTACTTAATACTTTTTCTTGTGTTTTTATAAAAGTATAGTGCGTTCTACAACAAAAACTGTGTAACTCGAAGCTCTAAACTTCGCACAAAATTCACAAAGTTTAATAAATTTAGACAAATTGTCTACAAAATATTCAAATTTTTAATCAGAATGCTTAGAACATTTCTGGTTATGCACTCTTTCAGCTTATTAAATTTTAGTATAATAAAGTTAGTTTGAAGTTACTCAAAAATTCCGTTGATTTTTAATAATTTTCTTTGCTGAGGTGCTGAGAATTTTTCGGCGAAAAAAAATTGTCAAAAATAAACAAGAATATTGAGCCAGCTGAAATTTGCATTTTGTTATACTAATATTTAATGGGCTATAAAACTGCATACTCAGAAGTTTTTTGCTAAATTTTTTATAAAAAGTTGGAAATTTTTATATTTTTTTTCAATTTGTTAAATTTTTGTAAATTTTCCGCAAAGTTTAAAGCTTCGAATTATATTGTTTTTGTTTGCAGAATTCTCTATACTTTTCTACAAAATAAAAAATAAATAGCGAAAATTAAAAAAATCAATACAAAAAAAAAAATTAAAGTGTGAACAAAGTTAAATTCGACGCGCTCGTATTATTTTGATCACAGCCGTACACACACATATAGCTGTAGCTGTAGTTGTTCTTGTTAGCTACAGCAAACACTCCGTTGGAGGCGGAGGAGTTGCATGTGTACTAGTACGGCTAGAAAGTCTGCGGTATTTTGCGAAATTTTGGGCGGTTGAGACAATTGTTTGTTGTTGCTGCTACTGTTTTTGCCCCCTTGTTGCTATTGCAACAGTTTTCCTGCTACTATATTCCCAGTATGTTTTACTTCAACCACAGTCGTTGCTTTAGTAAGATCTTTGCTGCTGTTGCTGCCCACGCAACACAAAATACACAAAAAACCAGCGCGCAGAGAGCAGAAGAGGCACACATTGTTGTTGTTGTCACACTCGAAATCAAATCAAAAGGCGAAATTCACGCTAAAATGCACCAATTTGCTACCTGCAATTTTTACTTCATTTCCATCGCATTGCTGCTGCGACTACTGTTGCTGCTACTGCATGTTGCACGCATTTTCTGTCAGTTGCCTTGTAGCAAGTAACAGCAACTTCACCGCGTACGTTCGTATGCTGATCTTTAAACATTGAAACAAGCCTACCGCTCGTCTTCCCATTGCCCACATGCAAGCGGTTGCTTGTTGTAGTTGTGTTTGTTGCCACAATTTTACTGTAGTTTGCTGTTACAACTGCCTTCTGTTGACTGGCTGTTGTTTAGCAGATGGAATCTTTCTTCGCCTGCGTTTATTTACCTTTTTCTCCATTCGACTGTGATTTGCAATTGTAATTCATAAATTTACAATCGCTACAATTTTCAACAATGTTGCTGCTCACTGCATAACTAGGCATATTTTGTTGCTATAGTTTGTTAGTGGCTGGAGTTGGTGTCATCACAGTGTTGATTTAAGCCTCTTGTCGCACACACGCACGCATGCGTTGTAGGCCTAGGCTGTGGTGTAGATCCTACGCTTTTTAGTGCTACCGATCGATGTTTGTTGTTACCCCAGATGCTGTTCGATGAGTTTTCTTATGCGGTGTTGTTGCTTTTGTTGAACTGTTGCATTTATTCAGTTGTTATGCGTTAAATAATTGCATTTTGATTGGCGATACAACTAAGTGATTGCCCCGCTTGCTTCGTCTTGTCCGATTCGACCCACTGACTCGCGAATGTTTAGGTCAAAACGGGAAAAGAAGAGGAATGAAATTTTTTTGAAATTATTTTATAAAGGTTAATATGACAGTTGGATGTAGCTTAAAGTATTTTTTGCAAAACAAAAATCAATTAGGAAATGGATTTAGTAGAAGCTCGTCATCATCATCATTTGCTCTCAATAAAGGAGAGTAAAATTTGGACAATCCACTCCAACGTTTACTCCTCCTTTTTCCCCTATTGTTAAATTATTATCCTCAACTATTCATCAACATCAAGAAACGAAATGAAATAAAATTCACATAAATTCAATTCAAGTGGCCGTAAAAAATGGGGGACATTAAAATTCCATGCAAAATTAATTGCTTCATAATAGCGCAAGTGAGGCGTGCTGAAAAGAAATTGCTACAATAACAATTGACCCTCATTGTGCGATAATAGCAATTTTTTTTAATGAAAATTATAAAATTAAACAAACATTAAACATGCAAGTATATAAATATATTGCAGTTAAAAAAAATCAACATGCCACAGCAGTAGCAACAAATTATCGCCAGCAATTAAAAGCGATCAACATAATTTAATTTTTGTTAAAGTGCCTGATATACAATACAGTTGCAATTAACGCTTTGTGCAATCGCAAAATGCAAATAAAATGCACAAAAATCCACATAAATTTCCTTTTTTTCAGGCTTCGTACAACAACTATAAAATGTTACATTAAAAGCAACAAAAATGCAAATGTAATGATAAAAATCTTTCTTTTCGCACATTTAAATGGCAGTCGAAACTATTGCCCGCGAGTCAAGCGAAAATAAATTCGGTTACAGTGGCAACATCAACATGTTTGTGGAAATTTTTGCGCGATAACAGCACCAAACAACACAAAGATATCAAAAATTAAAAATTACACATTAAAAAGTGAGAATGAAAACAATAAAATTGTAACAAATACGGTAATTTTGCGCCATGTGTTGCCACACATCCCTGCAGGGAAAAGCCAAATTAGGATGTGAACATTTTAGTTATATATATGTACTTGGCGCGTACACCCTTTCTCGGTGTTTGGCCGAACTCCTCCTCTTATCTGTGGCGTGCGTCTTGACGTTGTTCCACAAATGGAGGGACCTACAATTTTGAGCCGATTCCGAACGGCAGATATTTTTTATGAGGAGCTTTTTCATGGCAGAAATACACTCCGAGGTTTGCCATTGCCTGCCGAGGGGCAACCGCTATTAGAAAAAACTTTTTTTTTTCATTTTGGTGTTTCACTGAGATTCGCACTTGCGTTCTCTCTGAATTCCGAATGGTAGTCAGGCACCAGTTGATTTTTTCTTAGATAAGAAAGTTTAAGACTCGTCTATAGATGCACCAATGCATCGTGATGATTGGACGATTTTAGTTTGCCAAGGTGCTACGACGAGGTCGAACTCTACAATAGACTTAATGCAGATTAAGGAAAACATACTTTCGGAAAACCATACAAAGACGGTGTGTATTATTTTTGATCACAAAAAAAAACAAAAAAATAAAATTCAGAGTGCAAAGTATTAATTTTACCTTAAACAGATTTCTCTCTTGCAGGGATCTCTTTCAGCATTCTATCACCGAAAATTTTTAAAACGTGTTAATAACCGATATTTCAATGGAGTGCAATATTAGCTAGCCCCTCAAAATCCCTCACAAAGCCGTCGATCACCTTATGGGTAGCCATGAAATGCCGTGCACCTCTTAAGTAATTTGGCTGAGAAAGTAACATGGATTTCGAGAAGAATTGTAGAGCCAACGAACTAGCGAGACTTGGTACTCTTCTTTTCTAATGAGAATATTGAAAATGATATAGGTAAATATGATAAGCAGCAGGTTTAATGTGCTTGAATCTCCCGCCATTCAATTTCCAAACTCATAGCGAAGGTCACCGGTCACTGGATGAAACTTGCACTTCCGTACAATTGCCATTGTTGAAGCAGAGAAAGAGACTGTTGTTGTTTCTTGAAAATGCCCGAGTTTCTCGGCTAGGCACTTCAGGTTTCTTAGTATGCCTTTTGGGAATAGCCTGAGGCAGTTCTTCAGCCTATACCTCTTTTCTCTCCTCCACTACATCAACAGCACGGGATGGCTGTAGATGGGTTTTCTTCCTTTAAGTTTTATAACCTTTTGCAAGTAATGGCCTACATTAGCTACCTATCAACCACTACAATAGTAACTTACTTATTTTTGAAAAACTTTTAAGAAAACGAATGAAGGATGAATTAACGAACCCACCTACAGAATCACTCGACAGTTGCGGCAGGCTCTCAATGTTAAGCGCACGCTATCCCTCTCTGTTATAACCAGGCTCTGCAGACAGGCAGGCAGGCAGACACGCTCAGAGGCTAGGCACGCGGAAGGAAGAGACGACCTCGCACCTTTTGTGCCACTTTCTAGCATTAACCAGACGAAGAGTCCCACTTTAGGTAGACAAGGTTTTAATGAGTTGGAAGATTCAGTCGGGAAGAAATCAGGGATCCGCTAAAGTTTTTGAAAACTTCACATTGGTTTTAACAGACTTTTCGGATAAGTTTCCCTTGTAGTGTCATAATGAGCTATGAGCCTGAGTGCATTTCATAGTAGGCAGATGCTGCAACCTAGCCTAACCTGCACTGGGCTCACGGAAAAAGAGATCAAGGAATAAACAAATTTCTATGCGGTTTTTTGGGGTCATGAACTTTTACATACAGGATAACTGTATATGTCTTTTAAAATCTTTAATAAGCATTGCCAATGCCGATAAACTGGAAATGAAATAAAAAAAAATAACTTCAGTTGAACAAAAAGCGGGTTCCCCAATAAAAGCAGTTACAATTTCGCAGCAACTGGACACATGAAATTTGAAACCGAAATTTAAAGAGCCTCTATGTTATTTATGTTCCTAAAGTGAATACTTTAAAGTTGATTTATTTAAAAGCTAATTTCTTATTTTTCATTGTTTTATTTTAATATTCTCAAAGAATTGGTTTTTTGTTTTTAACACACTTTTATTAGGTCGGGTTGTATGTATGTATGTATGTATGTATGTATGTATGTATGCATGTATGTATGTAACGGAGTCTTTGAGCTTAATTTTCACTGGCTTCTAAACATCTGATCGACTTGAAATTTTGCACACCTATCAAGGACCGATGACAATGCAATAATTTGATAAAAGTTTTCCATTATCCTTATTAGGATTGCCAGGATTAATATTTTCTTTTTTTACCTGTGGGCAAAAAGTAAGGTGAATTTGGTTGTAAAATGAAAAATCTTTTTTTAACACACTTTTATTAGGTCGGGTTGTATGTATGTATGTATGTATGTATGTATGTATGCATGTAACGGAATCTTTGAGCTTAAGGGGTTAGTCTACTTTGTCACTTTAAAATTTTTCAATTTTTTTTTTTGCATAATTTGAAAGTATATATATCCAGAAATATTGTGTAAAAATTTTAAGAAAATCCGAGCACTCTAACTATTTTTTTTTTACCTGAACATCAGTACCTTATTTCGTCTACCTGCGCGTATAGCGTGCATCGATGAACTTTAAACGCGTTTTTCTCAAAACGACGTTTGCAAAATCTAGCTCCACTGTATCTCAAAAACTAATCAACCGATTTTCATAAAATTTGGATCACCTATTCTAGACATAATTTGCACCAAATTGACGCTCGGGGGTTTTGAAATTTTAAATTTTTACTATATATTTTTTTTAAATATGCGAAAAAAAAAACCGTTCTATCAAAAATTTTCCATTTTTATCAGCCATTTTTTTTGTCTTCATTAAAACCTAATATCCGAGGGTCATTTTGTAGCCAGTATCTTACTGAATCTGAAACATTTTGATTTTTTTGTTTCAGACAAGCCGTTCTTGAGTTCTGATGGAGCTGCCTCACCAACCCATGTTTGAGACGTTACGCTTCACTGCTATTTTTTTACTAAAAATACTATAAAATTGAATAAAAAAAAATTTATTTCTGAATTTTAAGACTTTATTTAATAAATCAAACAAATTTTATATTACTATCATTTATAGTTTTCTCAAAAAAAAAATCACGAATATAGCCTTTTTTTCGAGTCTCCAAAGTAGACTGACCCCTTAATTTTCACTGGCTTCTAAAAATCTGATCGACTTGAAATTTTGCACACCTATCAAGGACCGATGACAATGCAATAATTTGATAAAAGTTTTCCATTATCCTTATTAGGATTGCCAGGATTAATATTTTCTTTTTTAACACACTTTTATTAGGTCGGGTTGTATGTATGTATGTATGTATGTATGTATGTATGTATGTATGTATGTATGTATGCATGTATGTATGTATGTATGTATGTAACGGAATCTTTGAGCTTAATTCCCACTGGCTTCTAAACATCTGATCGACTTGAAATTTTGCACACCTATCAAGGACCGATGACAATGCAATAATTTGATAAAAGTTTTCCATTATCCTTATTAGGATTGCCAGGATTAATATTTTCTTTTTTTACCTGTGGGCAAAAAGTAAGGTGAATTTGGTTGTAAAATGAAAAATCTTTTTTAACACACTTTTATTAGGTCGGGTTGTATGTATGTATGTATGTATGTATGCATGTAACGGAATCTTTGAGCTTAATTTTCACTGGCTTCTAAAAATCTGATCGACTTGAAATTTTGCATACCTATCAAGGACCGATGACAATGCAATAATTTGATAAAAGTTTTCCATTATCCTTATTAGGATTGCCAGGATTAATATTTTCTTTTTTTTACCTGTGGGCAAAAAGTAAGGTGAATTTGGTTGTAAAATGAAAAATCTTTTTTTATTCTTGTAAATCAGTTTCTCAGGCTCCCTCCACGAAATAATTTCTTCATCCCGATTACTTCTTTATCACGGCCGATAACTGCATAGCTTTAGACTCACAGTCGATAAGAAAGGAATTAAATATAACACGAATATATCGAATCATTTATTCACTGACTGCAATGATAACAATAATTTTCATTCATAATAAACAAAAAATAGTTTAAAGAAACTAAAAAACACGCTTTTTTGCTAATCGAACTAAAAAGTAGAAAATAAAAAATAGTTTAAAAAAACTAAAAAACACGCTTTTATTGCTAATCGAACTAAAAAGTAGAAAATAAATTTTAATGACAAAGAGACCTATAATGAAGTAATAGCAAATCGAATGATCAGTCATAGTCAACTACCTCAGAACAGAATTAAAAGAAAAATTAAGATACAAATAGAGTAATTCAAATTAGAGTTAAAAGCGTGGGATGCATTTTGCTTCACTTTCATAACCTTCTGTACATAGGTAGTTGCCAATAGAATGATTGTAATATTTACTATATCAAGCATCCCACGCTTTTAACTCTAATTTGAATTACTCTATTTGTATCTTAATTTTTCTTATAATTCTGTTCTGAGGTAGTTGACTATGACTGATCGTTCGATTTGCTATTACTTCATTATAGGTCTCTTTGTCATTAAAATTTATTTTCTACTTTTTAGTTCGATTAGCAATAAAAGCGTGTTTTTTAGTTTTTTTAAACTATTTTTTATTTTTAGGATTACAGTACAATCGTGATAGTCCGACATTTCTTAATCCGACACGTTCGGTAATCCGACAACCTCATAACGTCTATGGATGCAATTGGCATTATTTTATTTTGATCAGTCGTAGCAGAGCAGCAGAGGGGGATTGTGTTTTGTTTCCCGGTCACAACGTATTTGTCATTAAATTTGAACGACGCCAGTTCTCTCGCGTTTTCTGACGGTGTTGATGTGATGTTTTTCTGTCTTTTCGTGTCATTAAATGGAACCTTCGGTAGTCCGGAATATTTGATAATCCGACAACGAGTCGGTCCCGTTTGTGTCGGACTATCACGATTGGACTGTATTTTAGTGGAGACTGGGTTAGGTCACATTATGAAACCACTAGTTTGGACTCAAGTTCCTCTATCATTTTGTCTCTTGGGTAAAGGATAAACTATTGTCAGTGGCTGCCGATCCCAATTCTGCTACATATCTACAGAAGTAAGAGTTTTGACACATACCATACATCGCGCGGGAGTGTTCAACGTTCTCCACCTCCTTCACGTTCCAGCAGTTGTGTTATAAGTCATTTGAGGGAAACTCCATACGTTCCCCATGTGTTCCCATTAGATAGTGCTCGATGATAATACTAACCACCGTACTTATGGTAGGTCTGCCAAGACCATTTTGTGCTCATTCTTTCTAGGCTAAACTTGCCTAGTTTTTGTGTAAGTTTGAATTAATTTTTGAACGTTTAACCAATTATTGAAGCTGAAAGAAATTTCATTTAGTTTTAAGTAAAAACAAATTCTGTGTACACTTTTAATATGAAATAGAATGAATGTGGAATGAAAGTTTATTTTTATATTTGGACTAGTCTAAAGCTGGTTATTTAACTAGAATGTTTGTTTGGTTGGTACGAACTGCTATTTTAACTAATATTTTTCTGATGCATAACCGGACAATTGAAATTCCTTAGGGCATCGTCGAGGTAAAAATTCCTCGACTAACCTGGAAAAAAGATAGAAAACGAGCTGGTTAAGATCAAAAGTGAACTGGTTGCATTCTAGTTCACAACTGGTATTTTTCCCTGCAGGCTATGTACGAGTTTAAGCGTATTAGCATGAGCGTATGACCATAGCGTAATTTCATTGCTAACCGCAAATGGCGGCCTGGTAGCAATTACCGTTGGCTGCCATTGAAAATAAATGAATAGTGCGGTTTTGTAGCGTTTGAGTGAAAAATATAAAATACAAATAATATAAATTTTGTGATTTAACATGAGAAAGGCGCTGATTTCATTTCAGTATACCGAACTTTATTAATTTGAGATGGCAGTGCCTCATTTGATAGATTCGCTACCTTGATAAGAAAAAAGTGTAATGTATTCTAGCCTGAAAAATTTGAACTGAATAATAGATTGATGGATACCGCTTTGAGCTGTGGTAAGGTCAAGCTTCTTTCTCAATTTGAGTTGTGCGCTAAGGGGTTAGGTCGCTGTAATAACGAAAGAAATTAGCAGGTTTTGGACATTTTTTTGGCAGTATAAAAAAATTAATAAAAATTCTAATAAAGGCTCTTTATTGTACTTCTCATGGAGGGTAGGCATAAATTACACTGGTTTACAAATAATTAATAATTTTTTTACCCAAGAACCAAACTATTGCTCAGAGCACGCTTTATTCAAGAAGAAAAAAAAAATATTATCAAGAAACGGAAGTGCGGAATATTGAATGTATGTTGAAATATGTAAGACAGAATAAAATGTTGAATTAATCAAAAAATGAATTATAGATGGCGCAAAAAAACTCAGACGAAATTGCCAATACAAACTATATAATTTCTATGTAAAATCGGTTGCTGAGTTCGAAATTCATACAATTTTTTTTTTTCTGTCATGAAGTTTTGAGATATTGCTAAATAACGGTTCTGGATTAGAGAGAAAAAGGTAGGTCATAACAATTTCTAATGTCTGGAGAATCCGTTAACCGGTTAAAGCAAGGAACATAGCAAATAGAAGGTAATTAATATGCGCTCACATATATTTTCCTTTACAATTAAATATTAAAAAAAATTAAAAAAAAACTTCATGAAAACGATAACAATTAAAAAAAAAATTTTAATTTTCGTTTTCGAAAAAACGAAATATTCGAATAAAAAAATTTCAAAAGAGCATTAAAAAAATTTAAAAAAAATTAGTAAAAAATAGGAAAATGGAAAAATATTATAAATAAAATAAAAAATTGAATTTTTTAAATAAAAAAAAAAGAAAAAAAAATTTAGTAAAAAATTTTATTATCTAAATTAAAATAAGAAAAATTTAGTTTAAAAAGGAAAAAAAAATATTTTTTAAATAAAAAAAAATTTAATTAAAAAAAAATTAAAAAATTAAAATATGAAAATGTTCTAATAAATGCATATTTTGTAGGGAGAAACATACAGGAAAATGATTTTCGAAATTCAGAACAATTTAGAATAAGAAAAAAATAACAAACAATTGAGATATAAGTAAGAGAAAAAGTCCTCCAATAGATATAACACTTATTCCCATAAGAATAATAAAACAATACCGGTGAATCAAAATTTTCGAATTTCTATATTGCGTGTAAAAAGTGTCATACGCCTTTCCCGATAGAAATTTTACTATCATTATTCTATAGCAGAATTTCACAAGGATAATTTTTGTGAAAAGTCCATTTAGATAGATTATTTTAAAAATTTTCATGCCAAAAACGCACTCGAAAGCTTGCCATCGTCTACCGAACAGCAACAGATAATAAATTAAAAAAATTTAGCAATTTCTTTATGCCCTCTTTGTAACTCGAACTCGAAACCCATGTAACTCTCAAATACACGCAGTTAAAGGGGCCGAAAATTTCCAAATTTATTAATTAAGAAAGTAGCTTAAAATTTGTAAAAGTCACATTAAAAAAAAAAATACATTCGCCAGCAATTCAAAATTTTTGTAATTAGTATGCGCTGAAGCGTAAATATGCATGAACTAAAGCTACAACAAAAACATTATATTAGAAATATTGCTACAACAATAAAATACAGTGCCTGTTGGCCGCCAGTAGTCACCTGCTTTTGTTACAGTTGGCAGTCGACAATTGCATCCAACAACAGACCAAACTCATGCCCACCACATACATATACACATACATACATACATCCATATGTACATACGCCGAGGAAAATTTGAATGGAATTTAGCAATTTTCAGACAATTGCATTCACGCTATTTTTAAGCTCAGCCTCTAAGTTTAATTTTTTAGAAAATTCTGCCTAATATTTAATTTTTGCTTTTATTTTACTTAAATATGAAATTTATTGATATTTTTGCGTTATTTTCTTGTTTCGAAAACAGACAGTTTTGAAATTTACACATTGAAAATACCGTTAAATTTTTTTTGAGTGTAGAGAATAATGCTTCGAAAATTTCAAAAATGCCTTTAGTGTGAAATATTACTAACACAGCTCGGTCGTAAACAGAGCTCCTATATTGAAGCTGTCCCAAACAAGAATTGGGTAGCGAATTTCCAAACTGAGTGTTAATTGTGCACTCACAAAAATTTTAGAATTCGTGTAAAATTCATTGTTAAGCGAACTCATCATTTTCTAATCGTTATAATTTGAATTGTACTGACTTTTTCTTCACTACACGCTAGGCCACACATCTTTGATGGCAAAAACTGGGAGAGCTTGGCTGGAAGTTTTGATGCATCCACCATATGGCCCTGTCCTTGCACCATCGGACTACCATTTGTTTCGGTCAATGCAGAACTCCCTTAATGGGAACAAAGTTGGCTTCAAAGAGAAGTCATGAAAATAACTTGTCGCAGTTTTTCGCCGAGAAACCACAAAAGTTTTACATTGATGGAATAATGTCGCTAGAAAAAAATGGCAAAAGGTGGTCGAC